>JXCR01001442.1:55142-68556 GCA_002079205.1 Phalaenopsis hybrid cultivar
TATATATATATATGTATATAATTACATGAACGTAGAAAAAAAATTATAAGATAATATGACTAAAATAATGTTTTTATGATGGTGTTCCAATAATGACCTTCTAGAACCTACTATATGAAAAGCTATAATGAGTGAGTTTAATAAATCAAATATATCAAATAACAACTATATTAAAATATAAATGATAAAACATTGAAACATACAATATAAACTAGAGAAGGAATGAACAATAATATGTAGTAAAGTGTCAAGTGTCATCGTATCATCAGATAAAATTACTATATAAAGACAAGAAGTGTCATCTATTATAATATGATTTATAATATAGTGATATTTATGCTAATTTGCTATATATTCTAATAAGCATGGATGGTGACATACCTAAAATATATTACTTTTATTTGCCCATTTAATGCCTATTTTTAATGATATTATGCATTAATGAAAGGTATTTTTGATGTTTTTGGGTGTAGATACACTAAATGGAGCAAATGGAAAGAACATGGAGCAAACTAGAGTCAAATGAATCAAAAAGTCCAAGATGCCAGACAATAAAGAGCTAGGCGCCTAGGCGCCAAAGACGGTTATCTAGAAGATTCATTGAATATAGACGAATTTTAAAGGGGTATTTGAAGAAAGTCTTGAGGATTTTGAGAGCTCTATTTAAAGAGAATTCTAGAGAATTAAAGGAGAGAATTTTGGAGGAGGAAAAGAGAGTCTTTTGTAGAGATGTGGATTCTTCCTATAGTGGAGAAAGTATTGGAGGCTTCCTTGGAGTTAGAGGAGAAGAAGAGAAGTGAGAGATATCTTCTTCACTAAAGATTTTGAGTAAATTTGGAGTGGAATTGTAAGGAGAGTGAGTGATTCAAAGGAACTAGAAGGTTTTTGTGGGAAGGAGTTTAAGACAAGTTGTGCATTTTGTTTATTTTACTTTTCCTTGTCTTATAAACTTTTATTTATCTATAAATCCATGTGCTGTTTTTTCTTCCCCTAAGATATGAGTAGTTTCCTTAGTCTTTCTCCCTCTAATGAGGAATAATTATGTGTAAGAGTGTAGTTTAGTAGAAGTACTTTTAAAATTCTATAATTTGTGATGATTTAAATTCTATGCTTAATTTACTTGACAATCTGATCAATTGATTTGTTAAAATCTGTTGTAAAATGTAACGACCCAAAATGACCTATGTTTTAACATAGTAAGAATCGCATTTGGCCTCATGGATGAGAATGTAGTCCTTGAGGTTAAGTGCAAATAAATTGGAAAACAAGTTTTGATGGGCGTAGAATTGGTGATTTTAGGGCAATAGACTAAAATCCCAAATTTAGTCCAGATGTTTAGAAACTAAAGCGAGATGTTAGCCATCTAGTCAGGGGAAGTGAGAGCTCTAGAGTGAGATCTATTATCTTCACAGCCTAACCACTGTTTAGGGACAAAACTCTGGATTAGCCAATGTTCTTTATGCACTTGACAGAGGGTAAAGAATAGAATTGCTCCTATTTGGCATAATACCTTAGTTATACTTAAAAATATTATCCTATACTAATTATAAATACATTACAAGGGGAAGGATGTTTTATACAAATTTGAACTCTTCATACATTATAGTTTAGAGTAGTGGTAACTTTACATGTTAGAACCTTTTTAGATTGTCTTGTATTTACATTTTGCATTTACTTAACATACTTAGCATTCCGTTAATTCTATAGGATTATATATTACACAAAAACTTGCAAACATTTACTATATAAGTTTTACTTCAATTTAGAAGTAGGTTTTATTAACTTTAAATTTTTAAGAGTTTTGCATATTTCCATGGGATCAATTTTAAAGAAAATCCTATATTACTTGAAATGATACGTATACTTGTGCAGTACCCCTAGTGTATAAACCATTTTTATCATTTTTATATAATATTTGATTTTGTACACTAGCCACTGAATATAAATTTGATCAAAAGGCCATATTTATGAGCATAAATAATTTTGTAATTGGAGGTTAGGTCAAGTATTTGTCGTCGTTGTCGGGGACATCAACGAAACCTTTCTGACTTGGGAAAATCTTTATTTTTAATTGTAGAATTATTATGTAAATAATGTAGTGTATTTTATATAGACATGCTTGTGTTTATCTAAAAATATAAAAAATATATAGAAAAGGAGATATTCATTATTTTAGTTAAGTGTGATTTTCTTATTTTATTATTTTTCTTTAAAAAGTGCATGCGTAGTGTAGGATTTGAAGGTTTAGTACCTTATGATTCTGATTTAGAGAGAACTATTAGAAAAATTAGAAAATAGAAGATAAATTGACAATTTCCAAGAAATGGCAAATAATTTACATAATAATCTAGAAATATGGAAAATCAAGTGAGACAAATTGCTAATACCCTCAGCAATATGCCTCGAGGAAATCTTCCTAGTAATACTGAAATTAATCTTAAAGACCAAAACAAAAAAAAAGTTGAAGCTGTCCAATTAAGAAAAGGAAGAGAATTGGAAATGAGAGTTCAAAAAGAGACTGAAGTTGAGAAAGAGATAAAAAAAATTGAAAATTCAAATGAAGGTATTCCTCAATACTTAGAAAAACCTATTCCTCCAATGAATATAAATTTAAAACGACCACCATCTCCATTTCCTCAGAGACTTCTTCAACAGAAACTGGATAAAAAAATTTCAAAGTTTCTGGAAATATTTAGAAAGTTAAATATTAATATTCCATTTGGTGAAGCTCTGGAACAGATGCCGAGCTATGTAAGGTTTATAAAGAATATTCTTAATAAGAAGAGGAAGTTTATATACAATGAGACTGTTGCCCTCAGTGAAGAGTGTAACATAATAATTCAAAAGAACTTCCTCAGAAACAAAAAGATCATGGTGGCTATACTATTCCAAGTGTAATAGGAGACAAATTATATGGGAAAGCTCTATGTGATGTAGAGGCTAGCATTAACCTTATGCCTCTATCTATTTTTTGAAGGTTAGGCTTAACAGAGATCTCTCCCATTTTTGTAACTCTTCAGTTAGCTGATTGATCAATTACTTACCCAAAGGGAATTATTAAAGATGTATTAGTAAAAGTGGATAAATTTATCATTCCTGTTGAATTTATTGTATTAGATAAGGAGGAAGATAAGGAAATCCCATTCATTTTAGGGAGACCTTTTCTTACACTGGAAGAGTTATGATAGATGTGCAAAAGCCCAAGTTAATGATGAGAGTCACCGATCAGGAAGTGAAATTCAATATATGATAAGCAATGAAATATCCAATAAAGGAAAGAGAAGATGAATGTTTTAGAATGGAACTTATCAATCATCTTAGTAGTAGCCATTTCAAGGAACATTATGATAAACATTATGAAGATAAATTGGAACAATAACAAATTGAGAATAAAGAAGATATTGATTTGAAATATGAAATAACTGAAAAGATTAATGAGGTTGTTGATTATGTCCAAGAAAATTTTGAGTTATTGGAAACGAATGAAACAAAAAATCTCTTAGTACTTCAATGGAAAAATTGTCTAAATTAGAGATGAAGGTTCTACCTATGCATTTGAAGTATGTTTTTCTAGGGAACTCATCTAGATTAACTTTATAATATCCTCAGACCTCACTGAAGATCAAAAAAAAAATAATGGAAATTTTAAAAAATTATTAGAAAGCTTTTGGATTGACAATAACTGATAATAAAGTAATCAGTCCTTCAATTTGTATGGACCAAATTTTAATTAAAGAAAATTATATGCAGAGGGAAAACCCTAAAAGGAGACTGAACCCTATAATGAAAGAAGTTGTTAAGAAAAGAATTATAAAGTGGTTAGATGATGGAATTATTTATCTTATTTCAGATGGTGCTTTTGTTACTTATATCCACTATGTTTCTAAGAAAGGGAGAGTGACTATCTGTTAATGAAAGGAATGAATTAATTTCAACTCAACAAGTCACTGGGTGGCGAATCTGGATTGATTATAGAAAATTAAATCTTGCCAAAAGAAAAGATCCATTTCCTTTACATCTTCAAAATCAATTGTTAAAGAGGCTAGTGGGGCACACTTAGTTCTACTTTTTCAATGGGTATACCGGTTATCACCAAATTCCTATAGCTCTTGAGGATCAAGAAAAGACCACATTCACGAGTCCTTATGGAACTTTTTCTTTTAGATAGATGCCCTTTGGATTATGCAATGCACCTGCAAATTCTTAAAAGTGCATGATGTCCATTTTCTGTGACTTAACTGAGAATGGAATAGATGTGTTTATGGATGAATTTTCAATGTTTGGTACTTCACTTGAATCATGTTTAAATCATTTAGAAAAAGTACTAAAACACTGTAAAAAGAAAAAAATAATTCTCAATTGGGAGAAATGCCAATTTATGGTTGCAGGAATTGTACTTGAACATAAAATTTCTTAAAATGGTGTGGAAGTAGATCCAACAAAAATTGAAGTTATTGTTAAACTACCTCTTCCTACTATAGTGAAAGTAGTGAGGAGTTTCTTAGAGCATGCAAGTTTTTACAGGCGATAAATTAATTATTTTTCAAAAATTACTAATCCTCTATGCCAATTTTTAGAAAAAGATGCCTTATTTGATTTTAATTAGGAGTGCCTAAATGCCTTTGGGTTACTAAAAGAAAAAAAATAATCATCGCCCTTATTATTATTTCACCTGATTGGGGGAAACCATTTAAGTTGATTTGCGATGTGATTGATTATGATATTGGGGCCATTTTAGGACAAAAATATGATAAAATTTTCTAAGTAATAAATTACTATAGTAAAACTCCTAATCAAGCTGAAATTAATTATACTACTACGGAAAAAGAGTTATTAATGAGAAAATATGCCTTTGATAAATTTAGGTCTTTTCTTATTGGAATTAAATTTATAGTGCATACATATCACTCTGGCATTAAATATTTGATGTTGAAGAAGGATTCAAAACCAAGGTTAATTAGAGGGTCCTTCTAATGCAAGAATTTCAGTTTGATGTCGTAGATAGGAAGGGAACTGATAATCAGATTACTGATCATCTATCTAGGCTTGAACATGAAAATTTGGATTACATTGAAAATGAAATTAATGAATATTTTCCTAATGAAAAATTATATACTGTAATTGAACGATGTGTTTTGTGGTATCCTGACATAGTTAATAACATTTTACCCTATGGTTTGACATACACACAACAAAGAAAATTTAAAGTTAATTTCATTGTTACTAACATTTTACCTTGTTGTTTGACATACCCACAACAAAGAAAATTTAAGCATTATGCAAGATCTTATTCTGGGATGACCCATATCTATATAAACAATGTGAGGATTAAATTATTTGAAGATGTGTATCTATGGAAGAAACTCAATAAATTTTTCAGAAATGTCATGAATCTGATTTTGGGGGACATTATAAAATTGCATATAAAATTTTATAATCTGGTTTTATTAGCCTACAATATTTAGAGATATCAATACTTATGCAAAAATATGTGATCTATGTAAGCAATATTTCTAGAATAAATGAAATGCCAATATTTCTCTAGAGGATGAAATTTTTTATGTTTGGGGTTTAGACTTTATGGGACCATTTATACCATATTTCAAAAATACATACATTTTAGTTGCTGTAGGCTATGTTTCAAGATGGATAGAAGCTATAGCTTTACCTCACCGTGATGCTCGAAGTGTTGCAAAATTTTTAAAGAGAAATATATTTAATAGATTTGGGATGCCGAGAGTAATAATTACAGATGGGTGAATTCATTTCAGGAATAAAAAGATTGAAAAATTAGTTAAAAAATATGATATTAGACATAGGATTGTCACTGCTTATTATTCTCAAACCAGTGATCTAGCAGAATTATCTAACCAAGAAATTAAAGTAATTTTGAAGAAAACTATAAATTTTAATAGGGTGGATTGGTTTGATCAACTGGGTGGAGCATTATGGGCTTATATGATGGCATATAAAACTCCTATAGGAATGACCCTAAATAAACCCATATTTGGGAAAGCTTGTCACTTACCAGTAGAACTGGAGCATAAAGCTTATGGGGTTATCAAAGAATTTAATTATAATTTGAAAGATGCTGATGAGGGAGGACTATTGCAATTGAATGAGCTTGAAGAAATTGGAAATGAATCTTATCAAAATGCAAAGATTTCTAAGGAAAAATTGAAATTCTGGCATGATGAGGAGATTTTAATAAAGAATCTTGAACCTGAACACGAGGTTTTACCATACAATTCAAGATTGAAATTATTTCCTGAAAAACTGAAGTCTAAGTGAAGAGGGTCATTCATGGAGATAAAAATTTATCTTTATGGTGCTGTGGATATCTGGGATCCGAAAAATAATAAAATTTTTAAAGTAAATGGACATAGGCATAAACCTTACTTTGATGGAAATAGATCTATATCTAATGAATTCTTAATGTTGGGTAAACCTAAGTAAGATATGGATACGTCAGGCTGATGACATTAAACCATAGTTATTAGAATGGATTAAGTTAAGTTTGTTTAGATTTTTTTGTGTGTACTTGCTTGATTTTGTTTGAGAGTTGCACATGTGTTGTTACTACTTAAAATGATATAATTCATGACCTAGAGGAGGTTAAAACATGTATTTAGAACTTTGACAAATCAGTGTTCATTTGTGCACTGGCGCTTAGGTGCCAAAATACAATGAACCTGGCGCCTCATCGCCACAATTACTGAATCATGAAATTTAGTAGTTTTTCAAATTTTTTGACAATTTCCGCCATTATAAACCCTCAAAACCTTCAATTCATTTCGTTCCTCACCATTTAGAAGGTTTGGGAGTGATAAAATTCTTGAGATTTTCACCAGAAATGAGGATTCATGGATTGCAATGCGTTGGCAAGCTGAACTTTGGGAGTCTTTGATCATAAGAATTTCATGAGCAAAGAAATGCAAAGAATTCATGATAGGACTTTGGTGAAGAAGAATTGATAAAAGAAAGAGGATTCATCTTGCCTCAAGGGAAGATCAAGGCAATTATTGTGCAAAGGCATTAGGAAGTGTTTTGCTACACCAATGCCGCTATTATGATCTCTGTTGTGAAAGAATTCTATGCAAATATTCATGGAATAAATCATGGATTGGTTTATGTTTGAATTAAGCTAGTACCTTTCACTCGTTAAAGGATCAACGAGTTATTCTTTGTGGATGGCATGACAATTTAGGAATTTTCTAACTTCACTCATAACAGAGATAATTTTACTGAGATCTTCAGATTCCTGACAGAAAACAATGAACGTTGAAAATTTAACAGTGATTCCAAGGTTAGTTTCCTTGTTGCAAGATTAAATTTACATCTTTGCCTTGGAACTTTTTCATTTTTTCCAAATTGCTTTGTCGGCGTTATTTCGAGTTGGTTTGTGGGGTTGCCCGTAAGAAGTTGTTGGCCACCGGAATCAAAATCCCGTCGCCCGCTTCGGAAGGACGTTGAAGTATGAAATCAAACTGACCTCATATTTTTTATAATTTAAAATGAAAGAGCACTATACCTCAAATCCTATATCTATCCCGAAGGATAAACACAAGAGAAGGACGTTGAAGTATGAAATCAAATTGACCCCATATTTTTCATAGTTTAAAATGAAAGAGCTCTATACCTCAAATCCTGTCTCTATCCCGAAGGATAAATACAAGACTTGAGGATGAAGCTCGATCAAACAAACTAAGGAAAGTATGACATCCGTTTGGTCTGCAAAACCTTTGTATTTGCCGACAAGTTCCCCTATTTAATATAAAGGATTAAATCTGCGAAACCTTTGTATTTGCCGACAAGTTCCCCTATTTAATATAAAGGATTAAATAGGGTTATGAAACCTTTGTATTTGCCGACAAGTTCCCCTATTTAATATAAAGGATTAAATAGGGTTTATGAAACCTTTGTATTTGCTGACAAGTTCCCCTATTTAATATAAAGGATTAAATAGGGTTTATCGAAATCTTTATATTTGCCGACAAGTTCCCCTATTTAATATAAAAGATTAAATAGGGTTTATATCGGGTTCAGACATGCTTCCTATAAGGGTAAGCCCGTATAGTTAATTACATTAAATGACCAAAGTCACTTAAGAAGAATCTCGATAAAAATCAGGAAATATTATCTTCAAGGAATTTCAAAGGGTAGGACTCTTCAATGAAATTAGTCGTAGAGGTGTGAAAGGGGATTGGTTCAAATTTGGAACATTTTATTGTAGAATCCAAAGGAAGAAGAACTAGGGGATGCCATGGATCCATAGGAGAACCCTGGTGACTTCCCAAGCTATCCTAACGTTTGGCTTCAATTTTGAGGAGAAATATTTAGGTGTTTCATCATGCCAATTTTATTAGTTATGGCTTACATTCGTGTGAAACGATCACGCAAATAGCTTGGAAGATGTGAGAGTTTAGGTCGTGACAAACGACAACCTCGGAATCTTAAGACGAGTTAATGCTTATATTGTATAGCAAGGCTATGTAAAGGCTTAAAGATAAGGTGAGGATTTACGTTGCATAAGCAAGCAACCTCAAAGTCCTATGACTTTGTTTATCTAAGGAAGGAAGATTGGTTTAGCTGGGGAAGATAGGTTTTGCTATTGAAGATGGTCGTGCTGCCCACCATGCTAGCTCCAAGCTCTGTGAGGATTTATGTTGCATAAGCAAGCAACCTCAAAGTCCTATGGCTTTGTTGTTTAAGTCTGCAAAGTCCTAAAGATAAGATGAGGATTTACGTTGCATAAGCAAGCAACCTTGAAGTCCTATGGCTTTGTTGTTTAAGTCTATGGAAGGAAGATTGGTTTAGTTAAGGAAGACAAGTTTTGCTATTGAAGATGGTCGTACTGCCCACCATGCTAGCTCCAAGCTCCTTGCCGCAACAAGTTTGAGTTATCTATTATGTCAAGTTATGGCTCTATGGTTGAAGTTCTTTAAATTTTATGAGGGCATATTAAAGTTGATTAGAGCGACGGTTAGGATCCTACGGTTCCCTCATTCCGGCATCACTATTTTCTATTGGATTCACTTAGTCCAAATGAACTTACTAAACCCAACTTAATGAGTTCCATAATTTCATTTAAACCGTGGGAAGTCTCGTTAGCAACCATAGGTTACCTCCTCCGAGGGATTCCCAATCATCCGATAGAGACATCTTAATTTAGTTGAAGTTGTGGTTTTGTGTGATGTTTGTGATTAAATTTTGAGTTGTTTTATATTTTGAATATTGTGGTGGTTAATTTTATCTTAGTTGGTTTTAGTTTTGGTTTTAATTATGGTTATGTGGCTATCCTGATGGTTTTAGTTTTCATGCAGGGTGACATCGTAGTTTAGCATGCAAATTTGCAGGTCTAAAAGTACAGTATGAAAGTACAAGAAAGACAATGCTGAAAACTATAAAAGTGTACCTGGCGAGTCTTCTCGTTTCACCACCTGAAACTTAAAATGCATGTTAAGGCAATTTATGAAGAGCAAGAAAGGTAAAATTTTGGTAATTTTCCTAACCCTATGTCATATCTTGGTGAGTCCTTAAAAGTTTAATTAATGATGATTTCATTGACCGAAGAATATTAAGTTTAATAGGCCTCTGAGGTATCCAACAGGTTAGGAGGGGGAAGCAGGTCCATGCTTCCCTCTCACCAACTGGTGAAAGGCCTCGAGTCTAATTAAAATTATTATGTTGCTTAATGGTTCATCTTGTAAATACCCTTATTACTCAGTGAACCTTGATGTCTCAATTATCCCTAAGAATAGGGTAATTATCATTTTTCATTTAATTGGAAAATTATGTGGGTGAAGACCCTTGAAAAGGCAAGTTAGTATAATTTGAACACTTAGCCAAATTTTTAAACCTAATTGGGCTTAGTGGCGTTTCAAGGATGTTTGATTTAATTATGTTTATTCCTCTAATCCTTGTTTAATCAATTTTTTATTTAACTTAAGTCACCACTAAGCCCTTAAGACCTAGGTGAGTGTCTTGATTAGTTTTGAAAAGGGTTAAAAAATCAAAATAGGGGTATTAAATTGATTAATTATTGGTTTCCAAAGTCATACCCCTAAGTCCAGGATCATTTAATTACTTCAAAAGTCATACCCCTGAGTCCAGGATCATTTAATTATAATATACTTACAAATTTTAATAATTTAGGAATTTATTAGTCTTAATTAAGAAAATAAGATTGGTTTCCCAAATTTAATAATTTAGAAATTTATTAATCTTAAGAAAGTGCAATTGGTTTCTATCAATTGACCCCTTTGTGTTTTAAGCATCAAATAAATTGATTAAGATCAGAGGTTACCCATTCCCCTCCTTTAAGAAAGTGAAATTCGTTTCTACCAATTAACCCCTTGTGTTGCAAATATCAAATAAATTGATTAGAAAGTGAGGTTGGTTTCTAATAATTAAACCCCTTTATGTTTCAAAATCAAATAAATTGATTAGATTGGTTTCTACCAATTAAACCCCTTGTGTTTTTCATTAAATAAATTGATTAAGATCAGAGGTTACCCATTTCCCTCTTTGAATTAGGCCTAGATGTTAATTAAGGCAAGATTTCCAAATTACACATTTGCCCCTAAGGCTCTAACACTTCATAATTTGTCAAATTCAATTCAAATGACTTTGAAATTTTTATCCTATCTCATTCATGGGTCAATTGAGACATCAGAGGGAAAAATGTGATTTTTCAAAATTTAATTTAATTTATGAAATTATTTTCATGCAAAAAATTGGTTTTTTCAAAGAAAATTCCTAACTTGACCAATGTAAATTCTAATCCCTAGAAATTTTTACTGGAGGTAAACCTAGACTAGAAAAGCCCTTCGATCAAATTTCATAATTTTTTGAAATCTCTGTGATTTATTAGAATTATTTCAAATTCTGGGTTATTTAATAAAAATAAAATATTTTAGGTGGTGAAAATTAAGTTTCATATTTTTTGAAAAATATCTCTAAGGTCAGAGAACCCAAAGGAGCAAATTTTATATTTTTTTATTTTTCTTTGATTTACTGGAATTATTTTACTGAAAAAAATTCATTTTTAGCCGTTAAAGATTATTTTTAAGCTTTGAAATTAAATATCTTTATTTAGAAAATCAGGAAAAATATTCTAATTGTTCTTTAAGTGATTAGGAAGCAATTTAAAACATTCCCATGAGTTTTATTATTTTTGTGATTTTTATGAATTTTTAATTATTTAAATATTTAAAATAGGCTAAAATCAAGAATTTTATTTTAAATATCATTTTATTATTTAAATATTTAAAATAGGCTAAAAATCAAGTTTTTATTTTAAATATCATTTTATTTTTAAAAATACTCCCTGATCACAGAGCCAAAAAATTAAGTTTTTATTTTAAATATCATTTTATTTTTAGAAAATACCCCTGATCACAGAGATAAAAAACAAAGTTTCATAATCTTTTGAGCTTTATTTTTATTTTTAAAAATCATTTAAGTGTCAAAAGTGGTATTTATCTTTAAAAATCAACTTAAGTTGTTGTAAGAACTCAAAATCATTCAAGTGTTAAAAGTGGTATTTATCTTTAAAAATCAACTTAAGGTGTCAAATGAACTCAAAATATTTTAAAGTGTCAAAAGTGGTATTTATTTTTAAAAATCAACTTAAGTTATCAAATGAACTCAAAATATTTTGAAATTGAGTGGAATTTATCTTTAAAAATCAATTTAAGTTATTAAATGAACTCAAAATATTTTGAAACTTTTATGGATGAGTTCTCTAGATCATAAACCACAGTGGAGATTAAAAATCAAGTCATTTAAATGTTTATATTTTCCAAAATTAATTATTTTCAAGTTCTCTAGATCATAAATCACAGTGGAGATAAAAAATCAAGTCATTTAAATGTTTAAATTTCTCCTCTGGATCATAAATTATAGTGGAGATCAAAAATCAAGTCATTTAAATGTTTATATTTTCCAAAATTTAGTGGAGATAAAAAAATCAAGTCATTTAAATGTTTATATTTTCCGAAATTAATTATTTTAGTGATTTAGTATTTTGGAAATTTAAGGGTATTTTAAATGACTTGACCCATGAAATTATTTCNATGTGCCAATATTCATGGAGAATCAAATGATCCCAAATAGTGTTTAATTAATTAAAAAATAAAAATATGTATCAAATGGACTTGAAATTTATTCCACATTGTTCACCTCTGTTCACTGAGCAAGAGGTTATTTTTATTTTATTTTTGTGATTTTTCTACACAAAGTTATGAATTTTCTAAGTTAAGGGTATTTAAATAATTTAAAAAGCCCTATTTATCTATTTAAACAGCGTGTGTTGACTAGATCCTAGGCAGCTCCGAAGGCATGCGAGGAAAAATCCCTATTTATCTATTTAAACCGCGCGTGCTGACTAGATCCTAGGTAGCTTCGAAGGCATGCGTGGCGCGCTTTAGTTGGACGTCGTCGTCCACGTAACTTGCTAACTCAGCCCGCTATTTATGTCCCGAAGCGTTGTCCGGCTCGATCTCCCTCGTCCATTTGATACATGCTTGATCGAACGGCTCCCCGTCATCGTCCCCGATAGAATGATCCTGTGCCCGTCCACAGTAAAACCTTAAGATCTCAGCCTAGACTCAACCAAATCACTTCGGGTTTGATCCTATGGACTCATCTAAGTCACGAACACATCTATACGATTAATATACCATGAAATCAAGCCTAAGTAAATAGAGAATCAAAATAAGCTCGGGAGAAGGAGAAGTTTTATACCTTTGCTCTGAGAAGGGAGGCTTCAATTAGAGGTGCTCGGCACGTTTGTTGGGGTCCAAGGAGGCTAGGGATTGAGTCCCTAGTCTTGTTGTAAGGCCTAGGTATGAATTCAACCAAGCTCGATTTCAGGTGTTGGTCTAGGGCTATGATAAAGGCTCTGTGGAAGGGGGATTTGATGGGGCTTTATCTTCTTTCACTGTTGTGTAGGTGTGGGTGAAGTTAATTTGTGTTTGATGGACTGTGGAGGTGTATTGGGTTCTGTCCTGGTTTCCGACAAGGTTTCAAGCTCAAAATTGAGATCCGGCAAGGAGAATGGGTGAGGAAAAATGTTTGGAATGCACTGAGGGGATCTTAGGGAAGCTCTGTGTGAAGTTTGGAGAGGNTGTGATTTCATGGTGTTTGGAATGGTCACTAAGTCCAACTAATGGCTGTGGTGGAGTTAATTTTGTGACTTTAGGGTAATTAGGTCACATTTAGTGCATGGGTCCAAGTGGGTGCAAATGACCAAAACTTGGGTTTGGGTTAGGCTAGACATGTCAATTGGCCCAAATAAATATTTCATTTGGTGTAGATGATCATAAGGGACAACTTTGGTGAAGAATGGAAGTGGTTTTGAGCTCAATTGAAGGGTCAATTTGAGGGAATTTTGAACTTTAATCAATTTGGT
>JXCR01001442.1:68633-131093 GCA_002079205.1 Phalaenopsis hybrid cultivar
GCTAAGTCCAAATTGATTGTTGTAAATGGTCAATAGCAACCTCATGAAGAGTTTTCAACATGAATTGGATGCCAATTTGGAGGTTAAGGCAATCAATTGGGCCTCATGAAGAGTTTTCAACATGAATTGGATGCCAATTTGGAGGTTAAGGCAATCAATTGGGGGAAATTTGGGGACTTAGCCAATTTGGGGCTAAATTTGGGAATTTTGGATTTAGGCCAAAATAAAATAGATTTTTCATGAAGAGTTTTCAACATGAATTGGATGCCAATTTGGAGGTTAAGGCAATCAATTGGGTAAATAGTTTTGAATATGAATTGGATGCCAATTTGGAGGTTAAGGCAATCAATTGGGTGAAATTTGGATTAGCCAATTTGGGGCTAATTTTTGGAATTTTGGATTTAGGCCAAAATCAAATGGATATGAGGCTTCACCAAGGTCAATTAATGGTTGATTTTGATGTATAGTAGTGTTATCAAGATTTTTAAACATCAATTATGGCCAATTGACTAGGCTATGGGTTCAATTTGGTGAGATTAGGTCATATGGTCAAAATTGGGGCTTTAACCTAATTCAAAATTGGGCTCAAATCATGGACCAATTGAGCTTAGATTTGGTTTATTTTGGTCATATAAAAAGTTAATTTGAGTTTAGGATTGGAATTGTGGTCAATTGAGATCAAATTGATGGACATTGGAGTTGGATTTGGGGAAATTTGAGCCTTTAAAGGGCAATTTGGGGATTTTTGTTAAAGATGGTCAAATTGGCCAAATTGGGTCATGTGGTGCAAATTTGGGGGTTTTGGTTAAAGATGGTCAAATTGGCCAAATTGGGTCATGTGGTAGTTGAGAGTAAATGAAATTGGAAATATTTAAGATTTTTTGGAATTTTCTGGGAATTTTTGGTCCAAGAGGGGTATTTTGGTAATTTGGGGGTGTTTTAGGGGTAAAAGGCCAAAAAGGCCAAGTTTTGAGCCCAAGAGGGGTATTTTGGTAATTTGGGGGTGTTTTAGGGGTAAAAGGCCAAGATTTATGGAGGGGTATTTTGGTAATTTGGGGGTGTTTTAGGGGTAAAAGGCCAAGATGGGTATTTTTAAGAGGGGTATTTTGGTAATTAGGGGGTGTTTTAGGGGTAAAAGGCCAAATAGATTTGAGGTACCAATCATCACCCTACAAGCCATGGACCAATGAAAACCCCATTTTGGGTCCTCTACATAGTGGTCTTAGTCAAACCATAGCCCTAAGGCTAGTAGGTTTAGGGGACCATCTACATGAGTGTCCCAAAAGATCAAGGGATCTAGGCTAGAAGATTTTAGGGGACCATCTACATGAGTATCCCAAAAGATCAAGGGATCTAGGCTAGAAATTTGAGTAGGTTGTGAGTGAATGTGGGTGTAGATATATGTAGTGAGTTCATTAGCTCCAGACCAACAACCAAGGTCAACCTTAAGATCCAGCAATCCTAAGGGTGACTCATCTTGAGTTTTCCCCACAGTGACCCCACCTCTAAGTGCTAGAGGTTGAGAGCAATATGTGGAACTTCAAGTTGAGTGGAGAAGTGTTTGGAATTTCTAATGGTGAGGGTTCCATGTCTAGTTTTCTAGGAATAATCAACAAGCAAAGTCCTATGGCTAGACCCTAGGATACTAAAGAGGAAAAAAAAACTAAATCTCAACCAAAATTGAGGTCAACATGCTTCCTACCACAAACATCAGGGAAGCAACGAAGGAAAGTGCAATACCAATTTTTATTTTCAAACGGGAAGACCTATTGATGTGGGGGAACTTATTTATAGATCCATCATTGGAGTTGCACTAAATGGATCTATGACTGGGCTTGGAAGCCATACAATTATTTTCTCACATTATTGTTAATCCCAGGTCCCTCATGAAAGTTTGAATAAGATACTTCTTCCCTTGAAGCCCATAGACCAATCTATCTTGATGTGTGACAACATCAATCTTTATGCAGATCATAGAGGAAGTTCTTATATGGATCACTCTTCACACCCTTCTACATCATCAACATCTCAACATGTAGATTATTTGAATGATATCTTGTAGGAAGTGGGGGGTATAAAGATAGAGATATCAGTGATTCATAATAGGATCAGTAGCATCACTGATCAATTCAATCATTTAAATTATCAAATGAAATAACAGTCAGATCTTGCTGATGTAGTCCATGATGCACAGGTCCAGATGTACAAGAATAGTTGCTAGATTAACGATGATTTTGAGGACTTCCCTAACTTTCCCTTCTATAACTTGTACATGCATCAAGCACTTAGAGAAATTAGATAAGTGGATAGCGAGGTTGCTGACAATATGTAGTGGATTTTTTGTTGTAGCTTCTATACTTGCTTGTTGCTTTAAGGTGTGTTTGAAAGTGTTTGGTTCTATTGAGTATTAGCTCTGTGGTGTGTTAGTAGGCTTTCTAATATTTAGAGTGCTTGAATGCTTAATAGTTTGTGAGTGAATTTAGAATTTTTGTTTATAGGCTGTAAATGACGTATATTAGTGTTTGTATGGGGATTGGATTTATATTTAAATATAAGTGATTCTTTGTGTTTGTGAAAATTAGGAGTTGGAAGTTATTTAAATATGTAAATTTGGCTTACTGGTGTGTGGTGCTCGTTGTGAAAATTGTTTTAAAAAAGTGTAGTCTAGGCATTGACGCCTGGGCACCAAAATCTGGTGCCTAGGAGCCAGAAACTCAAGAGCTTGGCGCTTAAGTGCCGGTTAAGCTGAACCGTAAATCTGGGTTAAAAACCAAATTTTTGCCTAAACTGTCACCTTCTTCTTCCTAGTTTTGATCAAGGTAAGAGCTTCCCTTTAATTAGGTGATTTATTGGCTTAAAAACTGTGTAGGGTGCTTCCTAAGGCTTCTTAAATATTGGTTTTTGGGGTCATTTATTGGCTTAAAAACTTTGGATTTGATCTCATCAAGGTAAGAGCTTCACATTAATACAAAAATTTTTTATTTTCACCTTGGCTTCTTCTCACAATGCTCATGTGCCAAAATTTTGGATTTTTTGGAAGAAATGAGTGATGAATCCATGATAGAAAGTTTTGTACCTTAGAAAAATATTGTTTGGAGTTTAAGAATATTGTTTGAAATTTATGTGGAATTTTTATAGATTATGGCTACTAAAGCAAAGAGAGGAAAAGGAAGATATGAGTTTGATTCTAAGAAATTTTCCAATATGAAGGCTCAATTTCGATACAATGATCTCCTTATGATTAGAAGGTTGATTTGGGAGAGGGCTTTTCTCAATCCCGGGGGAGCAGTTGAAAGATTAATTACAGCCCGACACTGGGAAAGTTTCTATTACTTCACCGTAGTAACAATAATTTCTATTGTCGAGGAATTTTGCACCAGTTTCCATGAAGCTTCTGATGATCAAGTTTATGTTCGAGAAAGAAGAGTGCAAGTTACTAATGAGAATTTCAATGCTCTATTCCAGTTAATAAATATTATGAACTGTGATTATTATTCATTTGAGTCTAATGAATTTCATTTGGACGAGATGATTGCATTTCTGACTAATGGAAGAGGAGTCTAGAAAATTAAGAACTATCATAAGGTAAACTTCTCAACCTTAATGTTAAACGCACCCTCCAAAGAATGACGCTATTTTTTTTCTGCACGACTACTTCGTACTAATCGTCTTAGTGAGGTGACCAAGTAAAGAGCATCCTTAAATTTCTGCATTCAACAGATGAAGAATATAAATATTGGATCTATAATTTATCAGAATATTTATTCTAGAGGTGGAACTACTGGAGGATTAGGTTTCCTTGCCCAAATTTTTTCTTTATGTAAGTAATCAGAAGTAAGATATGAGAGTTAGGAAGAAGAGGTGCAACCTCTTAAACCAATTAGCAGAACCAATGTCCAAGTATATGAGTTGCATGCTAGGATGAGGTCTAGGGGAGGAAGTTCAGATATTCCTTCAACCTCTTCCTACCGACCATCTACTTCCCGTACTGCTGCCCAATCTTCAACCACTCTAGAAGATCTTCACGGTGATTATCAGGCTTTGACACATGACATAACATACTCCAAGGCAAAGTGACTAATATTAATTGTAAGATTGTTCATGTCAAGGGATACTTGAAAATGTTATGATTTCAATACATCTCTAGTGAGTTTTGTGCAAGCAGATCATAACGTTCAGTTTGCACCAAGTCCTCTATTTTCGAACTATCACCTAGAAGACTATATGGAAGAGGAGGAGGAGAGTAAAGGGGAGACAGAAGAAGATGATGATGAGGATTAGTATCTTTGTTTAGTTTATTTTTTGTTGTGTTTTTTTAATTGTGATTGAAGTTCTAAAATCTTTAGTGTAGAAATTGTTGTTGTGAACTTGTTGTAATTTGGATTTATTACTGTTTGTTTCTTATATTGCTTGTTGTCTGTGTTACTGCACTACTCATTGTTTTACTATATTACGGTTGTTATACATGTGCTTATGTTTAGAAAAACTCCTATACTTAACAATTTATTTTTTTTATATACATGTTAATTAGGCTCTATTGCTATTTTATACCTACTTCCTGTCCTTACATATTTTCATGTTAAACCCTTTTTTAATAAAAATCATTTTTTAAATTTTCTTCCTCCTTTAATATTTTTAGTTATAAATGTTTTAATCCATTAAGAAAAATTTAAATTTAGGGGAGGGTGAAAAACTTTTGAAGAACATAATTTTATTTGTTCTTAAGAAACTATATTAAAAGAAAATATCCTTTTAAGGCAGTATGGGGGCATGTGGTGTTATTTTTAGAGAACTCTATTTTTTTTATTCTATTGATGTTGTGGTAGAATTAAGTAAATTTTTGGTGATAAAGATTAGTTCTAAGAATTAAGATATTAAGAAAAACAGAATAGGAAAATAAATTTACTATTTAATGTAGAAAATAAATTATCTTTTCAAATACTGAGGATCTTAGATCTATACCTTAAAGAATTGAGACTCTATGAAAAAATAATTTTAAAAACTAATACAAAGGATTAAGGTAAAGGAATGTGATAAATTTTTAACTTTAAGAAAAGGATAGTGAAGTTCAATGTCATTAAAGGGTGATCCAGATATAGTAATTATCACTAGGAAAAAGAAAAGAAAGAATAAAAAATGATCCTGAAAGTAAAAAGAAAAGAAAAAGAGAAAAAAGAAAGAAAAGAAAAGTATATATAACATTGAGGAGAATCTTGAGGGGATGCTTAATTAAAAATTGGCTTCACTTGAATCATTTTAACGAAAGAGACTTTATTACAGTTCTGAGCTTTTATTTTCTTACAGTATTAGTTTACCTTTACTGGCAGAGTTCTCTCAAATTGTATATGTTATTTTTCTGAGACTCCTACATTTTTTTAAAGTACAATTGATTTTTGAAATGAATAGCAGAACTAGAATTCCTGGACTTGATTACAAAATATTCTTATGCCTTATTTCTAACCTGAATTACTAAGATATTCCTAAAGTCATGACTACCACATTTATAGGAAAAAACTATAGAGGTCTTTAATGAAAACCACTACCACATATTAGAATATTTAAATTTTCAGAAGAAACAAGTTATTTGAGGATAAGTAACAATTATGTTTGGGGGATTTTGGCATGCCTAAAATATGTTACTTTTATTTACACATTTAACGCATATTTTTAATGATATTTCGCTTTAATGAAAGAAATTTTTGTTGTTTTTTGGTGTAGGTATACTAAATGGAGCAAATGGAGCAAATGAAACGAAAATGGAGAAAATTGGAGTCAAATGAAGTGAAAAGGCCAATGTTGATCTGGCACCTAGGCAACAAACAACAGAGAACCCGACGCCTAAGAGCCAGGATGTGGTTCCTATGTGCTAGAGACAGTTATCCAGAAGATACCTTGAATGTGGATGAATTTTAAAGAGGTGTTTGAAAAACTCTTGAGGATTTTGAGAGCGCTATTTAAAGAAATATTTTTTAGCTGCACTTTCCTCACTCCATAAAACTTAGGGCTATCAAAACGGCTCGTTGTTCACGAACAGCTTGTGTTCGGCTGAACACGAACAAAGATTTGTTCGCTAGTGATCGATTCCTTTTGGCTTGAAATACCGCTCATCAATTATATATATATATATATATATATATATATATATATANGGAAGTTATTCAAAAGAACTAATTTGGTTCTAAACTGGGAGAAATGCCAATTTATAGTTGCAGGAGGAATTGTGTTAGGGTATAAAATTTTGAAAAATAGTATTCAAGCAGACCCTGTAAAAATTCAAGTTATACTTAAACTAACACCTTCTACTAATGTAAGAGAGGTTAGGAGTTTTCTTGGACATGTTGGATTTTATAAGTGTTTTATTAAAGATTTTTTAAAAATTACTAAACCTCTATGCCAACTTTTAGAAAAGGACAGAAAATTTGAATTTACTGAAAGCTGTTTAAATGCCTTTGAGTTGTTATAGGAAAAATTAATCACAGCCCCTATTATAGTTTCACCTAACTAGGAGAAACCATTTAAACTGATGTGTGATGTAGTGATTATGCTATCGGAGCTGTTCTTGGACAAAGGTATGAAAAGATTTTTAAAATTATATACTACGCTAGATAAATTTAGATCTTATTTAATTGGAGCTAAATGCGTTGTGCATACCGATCACTCTGCTATTAAATATCACATGCAAAAGAAGGATGTTAAACCAAGGTTGATTAGATGTATACTTTTGATGCAAGAATTTAATCTTGCGGTTATTGATAGAAAGGGAACTGATAATCAAATTGCCTATCATTTTTCAAGATTAGAAAATCAAGAATTATTCGTCACTAACAATGAAATTATAGACAGTTTCCCTGATGAACAACTTTATAATATTAATGAGTGCAAAATACCATTGTATGTTGATATTGTTAATTATATTGTAAGTGATATTTTGCCACCTATGCTGACATTGCAACAACAAAGAAAATTCATTCATGATGCAGAAACATATTTTTGGGATGAGCCTTATTTATATAAACAATGTAAGGATCTTATTATGAGGAGATGTGTACTTTATGAAGAATCTGAGCTGATCATTTAGAAATGTCATGATTTCAAATTTGGAGGACATTTTGGGATTGATAAAACTGCTTATAAAATTTTATAAGCTGGATTTTATTGGCCTTACATCTTTAGAGATTTTTATAGATACATAAAAACTTGTGATCGATGTCAACGAGTAGGCAATATATCTAGAAGNTCTGAGCTGATCATTTAGAAATGTCATGATTTCAAATTTGGAGGACATTTTGGGATTGATAAAACTGCTTATAAAATTTTATAAGCTGGATTTTATTGGCCTTACNTTGATGTATTAACATAAACAATAATTTTTAAATCTTGCTCCAACCCTTAATATCTTACGGCTACGTGAATAGGGTTGTCAAAATGACTCTTTGTTCGTGAACAACTCGTGTTCGGCTTGCTAAGCAAACGAGCCGAACACGAACACACTTTTTGAGCTCGAAATATAAACCAACCGAACAAGCTGAGCCTGGGCTCGCTCCTTTTCAGCTCATTTACACCCCTAATAAAAACTACCTTAACTGCTTTAAAATTCTTTCCAAAATAAATTTTTTAGATCGTCGCTCTACAATGCTAGCTTCAAAAAGTTGAGGTGTTGCACACCATAATTGTTTTGCTAAATACAATTGGTTGTAGGACTACAAAGCCATGTTTTAGCGCCTAACTATTAAGTTCTATATCTTTTCGGTTGTTTTTCATTTGATTAGCATCTATGCCTTTCAAAATGTGCTATCAATGTATCATTCTTTTGTATAACTTTTTATCTTCCATCTTCTAGCATTATGGCACAACATATCAGCATTTTGACACCGAGCTCACAAGTTTAGAAATAATTTCTTCAAGATTCAATCACCATGACTCTTAAAGCTAGTCATAGGTACTAAGCTCTATATTTGCTTACATTTATTTTCTCCTATGAATGACACCATGGTACTTATGAACATAACACCTATGCTTTATCTTGACTTAAGATTTTCACTATTTTTTCCCAACGAGAAGTTGTTAAAATAAATACTACAATTAGTGAATACAAAATAAAAAAAATATTATTTTTGATTAAAACTACTTCTTTATTATTTAATTTTTTAGTCCACTCAGCTCACTGAATAATACTATAACTTTTAAATCCATCCGTAAGAAGAAAAGATGAAAATAGAAGCTCACAATAAGTAGTTCATGAATCAAAAGCTTTTTAGTTTGTTGAGTCAAAAACACAACTACATTAGAAAACCTTTTAACATAAATTTAATAATAGCTAGCCAGACCAAAAAATTTTTAATTTTGGTGATGGTACTCTTGGCATCATTTATTAACACTTTTCTAAGATGCCACCATTTTATTAGAACATCACAGATATTAGTTCCTCATATGATGGAGCAGAACATGCAAAATTTGGCGATTTAGGGTTGGCACCACAATGTTGATCCTGGGCACCGTAACACTAAATCTTCCTCATCATATTCCTTTGCATGTGTGAGCTCCTCTAAAGTAGGTTTAGCTTAGTCGAATATTCTTAGGATGACCATAGTGAGCTCATCAATGAAACACTCACTTTCAAGGCGATTTTATGTTATTTTGCTCATGCAAATTCTCTGGTCAATGTGTGAGAAGAGAACGTCCTGAGTTTTTTAGCTTTTACTCTCAAGCTCAAATTTAGGTCTTGAACCATTTTATATCAGCCAAGCTTTTCCCCAGCTCTCATGTGAGTGAGGTGACGTAGGATTGTGAGATGTTAAACTATGCAATCCAGATAATGCGAGGATATGGGAGCATAATCTTAGCATCTTTATTTGTCTTTACTTTAATGTGTACCCCTAAAGTCATTATGTTATTATTTCCGTCTTTTGTCATATGTGAACTTTTTATTATTAATGAAGAAAAATAATTGATTTAATGTTTTTTATAGTTTGAGCAAATGGTTATTTTTTAAACTAAAAACTAAGCTAATTTAGCACTGTGACACTTGTTTATAGCGCCAAGGCACCTAGTCCAAATGCCCAGGCGCTACCTTGCAATGATAGTTGGCTTACATGGTATTTGACACATCATCAAAGCCATGGTGTCTAATTTGAGTGCCACAGTGCCACTTACCACGTGGCACTCAAAGGCAAACCCTTCATTTCTTAAGGGAGATGGCAGATTAAACGGATGTTCATATCATCAGCACTACAATGTCATCTTGCCAAAGCCATGCCACATTGACATGAATCAACACTTGAAGGAATAATGTTTATCATTTTGTCCAATGCGGCATATGCCATGTCAACAACACTTAGGATCCTTCTACTAGCACCTAAGCCACCCATATTGGCAAGTAGGCACCATCTTGCCCCCTTTGACTTATGTTAGCAAGTGGTGGTATGACCATTAGCTATCAATTGACGTAACATTATTAGTACCTAGACACAGTGACAAAATGATAGAATCCATATATGGCATGCTACAGTGGGAATATTCCATGTAAAACACTTTCACGTCAATGGTGTTGTGTTTCTTTGAGCTAACACAACAATGTCAAACCAACTTTTATTTCTTTAAAAGGGGCAACCTAAGGTTACTCTAGGGATTAGCATTTTTTTTTACTTGCACCCATTTATGCCCTACTAAAAACCAAGCAAAAACCTCCATCTTCATCTATTATATGATTTACTTCTAGAGAAATCTTGCCCCTGTGGAGATTATTGATGAGCACAGTAGTTGCATGGAGTTTTGATGCCCTTAAGGAGCAAGCTTTGGAGCTTTATAACTTATGGACTACATTCAAACTTTGCTTAGGTGAAAATAATTTTCTTTAACATTTCCTTTATTTAGAACCACTAAGTTTTATGCTTGAGGATTATGTTGATCTCATTTTTGGTCACATATGACCTACAGGAACATGACCATTTGTTCTGATCTAGCCTCACCAAATGCCTATAAAAGCTCCTTTTAGCCTGGTGTGATCATGCTAGGTCTAGGTGTGACCACACCCAGATGTACCTAGACGTGACCAGGCCTATATGTTTCTCAGTGTGGTCACGTTTGATACACCTTAAAATTACTTGATTTTAATATACATTTAATGTTCATTTTATGCACATTTTTTATGATATTGCACTTTAAAGGAATGTATTTTGATTGTTTTTAGTTTCAAGTACAAGGAAAGGATTTTTAGATAAAATTAGAGCAAAATTGAGCAAAATTACATAACATCATATGGCGCCATAGTGTCAGCTCTTGGGGCCAAAGTGCCAAGTATTCAATGTGATGGTTGCTATGACACCAGCCCTTGGCGCCATAACGCCAACAATTTGATGTGATGGGTTCCATAGCTCCCAAGAGTTGCGCTGTAACTCCAGAAACAATTTTTCAATAAAATGCTTTGAATTTGACCAAATTATGAAGGGGTGTCTGAAGTGAACCTTAGTTATTTTCACAGATCTATTAAAAGGGACCAAGGCTGAACAAAAATGAGGACATTAAGAGAGTTTATAATAGGTCTTAGAAGAGTTTTTTTAGAGTTTTAGGGTGTGTGAGTTCATTTTGTGAGTCTTGATTACGTAAGAAGAGTTTAGAGATTGCTTGAAGGAGACTTCAGGAATTCCTTGGGGAGAAGACATAAGATAGGTAATTTGTATTTGTATTTGAGTTTCTATTATTAAGACTTGCTTTTCAATACAAATTATGTGTTTTGTTTTATCTCCATGAATTCTGGGTAGTATTCCTTTCTCTCTCCTTACATGTGGTAATTAATCTAGTGGGATGAGATTGATTTAAAGATTTCTTTTTATTTTAAAAAATTGTGATGGTATTTTCATCGATTCTTCATTGAATTTATAGACTGGTCATTTGTGATTTTAAAAGCCATTGTGAAACATAATGACCCAGGAGGGCTATGATTTCACCAACTAGTGGGTACCACACTTATCTTTGGAAAGAGCCGTTGCGATCGTCCGATGGGTAGTGCAAATAGATAGGGATGTAAGTTTTGATGGGCATAGAATTTATGTTTTGAGAGTGATAGGCTAGATTTTCTTATCAATTTGATCATGATTTTGGATCTAAGGGTCCTTACTAGATTCTATAGAGAGAGCATAGCTAGTATTATGGAAGTGAGAGGCCAGCATCTACTCAGCACTACAAAACAAGCTGGAACAAACTTAAGGTTAGCCAATGTCCTTTGCTAGCACCGAGAGGTGGTAAAGAATAGGTATACTACTATTTGTCACAATACATCATTTTATATTTTTAATCATTCAATTCCTAGATTTTTTAGTATCTCTTTGCAAGGGGAAATATCTTTTCACTATATTCAAACTCTTTTAAAATTATTAGTCTTTTAAACTTTGCACTTACTTTCCATTTAAAGTTAGATTGCATGTGAATTTAGTTGTAATCCTTTACAAAAACTTTTGACACCATTCTTCTATCATTTTTATCTACAATTTAGATTGAAGTTTTCTATGTTATTATTACAAATTTATAGCTTTCCCTATGGGATCGATGTTGGGGTTTTTTTTCAAAAATCCTATATTACTTGAAACGATATGTATACTTGCATAGTACCCATACTGTGAAGGCTTGTATCTATTTTCTAGATAATTTTAGATATTCATACTAGCCACTAAATATAATTTGGGCCAAGTCTTATGCAATCTTTTGGAGTATAAATATTTGCATAATGGCAGGTCGGGTCAAGTTTTCGGTGTCATTGCCGGGGAAAGCATTGAAAAATTTTTAACTTAGAAATTTTTGTGATTTGTAGATTTATTTTAGAAGAATTAAAATTAACTTTAGTACTTTTTCATTTTTTAAAATCATCAAAATATAAAAAAATTAAAAAATTAAAAATTAAAAATCATTTTGGAGTATTTTTACTTTTCGAAATTTTACCTGGTGTATGCAAAATTTGAATTCTGAAGGTTTAATGCCTTACAATTCTGAATAGAATAAATGATAAGAAAAACTAGAAAACAAAAAGAACTTCACAATTTTCAAGAAATGATGAACATGTCGGAAGATAACATTGAACATCAAATTATGAAAATGAACAACATAATTTACAAAGACCTTTAAGGGACTACGCAAACCCTACAACAGACGAAATTAATATAAGTATACAAAATTCTACTATAGTGGCTAACTCATTTGAACTTAAACCTACAATTATATAAATGGTACAAAATAAGAAGTTTTGGGGAACACCATCTGAGAACCTAAATTTATATTGAGTAAGTTTTTTAGAATTCTGTCGTACATTTAAATATGATGGCGTACCAAATGATACTATCCGACTTAAACATTTCCATTTTTCTTATGAGATAAAGCTAAGATGTGGTTGAACTTGTTAACACCTGGATCTATTAGAACTTTGGAGGATTTAAAATAAAAATTATTGACTAATAATCTTCCACCTTCAAAAACTACTAAACTTAGAAATGATATTACTTCTCTTACTCAGTTTGAAGGAGAGTCAATATACGAAGCTTGGGAAAAATTTAAGGAACTCCTTAGAAAGTTTGGAGATCATGGTTTATCAGATTAGTTAATCATTCAAACTTTTTATAATGGGTTAGTAGGATCCCTTAGATCTATCATAGATGCTACCGCTGGAGGTTCATTAATGTTAAAACCATTTGATCATGCTTATGTATTAATTGAAAAGATGACAAAAAATAATTCTCAATGGCCTTCTAAAAGGTTAAATCCAAAGAAATTAGCCAACATTCATGATAATGAAGCTATTGTGATGGTTGCATCTTGATACTGACTTTCTATTTAGATGTTTATTGCGATGTATGTGATTATATGCTTAATGAATCATATTTTGCAATAAAGCCAAAAGCTTAATCTAAAGCAAAAGTTAGGCAAATTTTTCACTTTGAAGCAATGAGGAATATAATTATAATATTTAAATATGGGATACAATGTCAGTATATGTATCGTTATCAAGTAATATAAGACTTTTTGACTAAGCCCTGAATATCAAACCCACAGGAAAAACTAGAAATATGCAGTTTTTTTTAATTATAAAGTTTAGATAACAAAAATTATACTTAGCAAAATATTCTTACTTAAACTTAAGATACTATAATTGAAATGACAATTCAATTCTTATTGTAATTTTTGATATTTGAAAATATAGTAAGCAACTAATTAACATAATTAAATATTTGCAAGATGAAGGCAATATAAGTAAAATATCTTTTTTCTTATCATGAATCAGTAACAAGTATATAAATTCTATTATTGAAGTATTCTAAATGTGTTGTGTCAAATAGGAGCAATAATATTTTTTTACCCTTACTAGAGTTGCTATAAAGAATATTGGCTAATCTGTAGTTTGAATAGTTTCGAAGACTGATTAGATAGGGAAGATACTAGCTCTCACTCTAGAGTTCCCTCTTGTCTCTTCACTTGGGGGCTAACATCTCGTATCAAAACCTAAAACTACAAATCAAACTCAGGGCTTTAGCTTGTTGCTCTAAAGTCCTCTAATTCTATATGAGACCAACTTAGACTTTAAAAATTTTTAATGTTTAGAAATATGAAAATATGAGTTTCTATCTAATTCAAAAATAATGTAGATTCTCCAAATATAAAGTTTATGCATTCCATAATCTCCACTTAAAAAATTTTTTTAAAGCGTAATTTTACTTACCATATTATATCCTTAAACTTAAGAGGTTCTCAAGTCTTTAGAAAGATCAGATGTGGAACCATATTTTGTTTAGGCGCTAATCCTTAAGCTTCTCCTCCCTTTTTCAATTTTTCTTTTCTTTTTCTTTTTCTCTTTTTTTTCTTTTTCTTCCTCTTTCTCTTTTTTCCTTTTTTCTCTTTTTCAGGCAAGGATTACTAGATCTGGATAGGCCTTTAATTATTTTGAATTCCACTATTCCTTTCCTAAAGCAAAGAATTGATATATTTCTTTTACTTAAAAACATAATAATAGTTTTTGAAAATTACTTTCAATAAAATAAATTTAAGTTTTGAAAATAAAATTCTAGATCTTCTAAATTTTTCAAAATTATAATTTCTCCTACTAAAGATAGTTACACTATACTTAGCATTTTCCACACTAAAAATTGTTAATTTTAAATTTTTCTTCATTACTATAAATTTTAACTAAATTCTCTTACTCATTTCTATACTCAAAATTTCACTTCTCTAATATAACTTCATATACATGATCATTTTTCTTCAAATCGAAATCAAATTTATTTGAAAATACATTTGAGAACAAATAAATTTCAAGTTCTTAGAAAATTTTTCATTCCTCCCACAAACTTAAATTTTTAATAGAATAAGACATTTTAGCATCACATAAAAATATTGAAAGGAAAGAAAACTAAAAATAACATAAATAACATGCTAGCAGAAATTTTTACATCCTAAATATGCAAGTACAAAAATTAAAAACATGAGTAAAAATTAAATTGATCAAATTTTAATTTACTTAACATATAGAGATTCATTGGACTTCTATGCAATGGAGTATAACATAAAAGCAAACAAACACACTAACAAACATTCATAGCTGCAACATAAATAAAAATATCTTGTTGTAAATTGTAAATTTAAAACATGCAACTTTAGGGTGATAAGTTAGCTATATTCTAAACCTTTGTAAAATCCAGAATTAAGTTCAACACAGATTAACTAAATACATTAAATAATACAGTTAACACCTACCATAAAAATATAATAACTACTCACAAAAATATGAATACATCACAGTAGTGTCTAATGAAACTAAAAATAACAAAAACTAATAGTCTCAATAAATACATCTCTAAACACAACAAAAAGTACAAAATATTTGCACCAGCAACAGTTTACAACAACACATAAACTAGAAGTGAAACAAAACTATAGATCTAGTCTAATTATCCTCATCATATGCATCACTCTCATCACTATGCCAAGGAGTTGTAGGCTTATATGTTGGATAATGAGGAAAAACTACATCTTGGTTACTTCTCATGAGGTTTTCCATAGCTAAGTCGTATTCTCCGTCATAGTAATTATGTCTCTTCATGTATCCATCCATATGCTCTAAAATATTTTCTAAATTCAATACCTTATCCATAGTGTAGTTAACATTATCCAAAATACTTTGCAATAGTTGTGACTGAGAATCAGATCCAGAAGTTTGACCCTAAGATGTAGAAGCACGTGAAGTAAAGCTCGAGAAGTAGAAGCAGCAGAACTACTAGAAAATCCTCCTCTCCAGAAAAAATAGAATGATTTGAATAAGATTTCACATTCACACTGGTAATAGGCTTAAGATGTTGCAAGATCTCTTTCTAGTTATAAAATCTAACTCCAACCTACTTGCATAACAAAAAGATCAATGATGCAAATTCCAAACCTGCGGTAGCAGCAGCAACGGTAGAACTGGTAATAACACTATGAATCAAATCTCTAATGTTGATCAGCTTGAACTGTTGGATGCAATATTTCAAAGTTGCTTGATCACGGGTCACTTCACTAAGATGATTGGTAGGCAGCAGATGAGCAGAAATGAAATAATGTCATGCCTTTGCAGTGGCATCTAACTTCAAAATGGAAAAGTTAACTCTCCTTTCATTTGTAATTTTTCAAATCACTCTCCCATCAATTAAAGATGAAATGATCTCGTCTAACTCCTCCTTAGTAGGACTATAATTTGAATAAAAACATAAAGTACTCAAGGGCAAATGATAAAACTGGTTTATTACCTCATGTGAAAAAGGCACTACCTTTCCCCTCATCATGAATCCTTGTTCAACTTCGGGGAGATTCACATAGAACTCTCGCATCACAAAAATCACTACTACGGCAGAAAAACAACAAAACCGCTCCCACTGGCGGCAAATAATCAGAGCCTCTACAGCTCCTCTCAGACTTTTAAAACAATGCTCAGGAATTAACTTCCTTGATTGTAGTGCATCACTGTATCGATCCTGAACTCTAACACTAACAAACTTGCTTTAAGCAAATTGGGACATTCCTTTGCTCCTCTTCATTCTTGGTGCCATTTCTTAAAAGAAATATATAAAATTTATAATAAACTCTAAATTTAACTCTAAATCACTAAACTCAACTTTTAAAAGCTTAAACTACCAAATCCGTGTATTTTCCATAGATTTTTCTCAAATTTTCACCATGAATAGTGATTTTTGGGTATGTTAAGAATGTGCTCAAAATCATGGTGAAAATAAAAAATTTTTACATAGAAGTGAAGCTCTTACCTCAAGGATATCAAATCTAGTAATTTTTGCTCCAAGCCACCAAGAAATCTCCAAAATAGGTGTGCCCTAACATCAAAATCGTGAAAAATTGAGGAAGAAGATGAAGGTGAGGTGCGAAAAAGATGTTTTATGAACCAAATCGTCACTTAAAACGTTCACAAACTAGTTCACGTGAACCGGCACTTAAGCAAAGACACTTAGGCACCAGTGCACAAAGTTTGGTTTTTTCGATTTAAATTACATGCACTCTAAGCCTAAGTCAACCAACCCTTCATGGTCTCATAACTCCTTAACAACAATTTTCTTCCCTTTCAACTCTCCTCTTGCTCAAGTTTCATCAATCTTTACTAAATTGATTTAATGCTAAATAACACAAAACTTCATATATACCAACGATTACATATATTTTTAATACATAGATTCTCCATCCAAATGGTCTTGGATGAGAAAATTCCTAAACACAAAGATTAGACAATCATCACATTGATAACATACTAAACACACTTAACACTAAGAATCAAACACTAAACCACAAACTTAATTCCATTCTCCATTTGGTGGAACAAATCTTGGCCTATCATTAGTCTCTCCATCAGCATTTGGAACGTAAATATGAAAGAATGGACGATGATTAATAACTCTAGTTGAATCTTCTTCGATCCATTTTTTCTTCAAGTACATAGTCTTGTTTGCTTCTACTATAAAACTAGTATGGCTAAACTTCATCTTAAGTTGCCATCCCATATGATCCAAATAAGTGTTAACTTCCATCACTTTTGCTTCAATTGAAGCCACGTTAGCCACAATTTTAGTGATTTTCTCCACTATTCCTTCGATATTAACGACTTAGGAACTGTTATATAACTCTTGTGCACTCTGACTAATAAACTTCTTTCTCATTGCCTCCTCCTTTTTCTTCAAATCACTCTCTCAAGATGACATTTTGCCAAAATTCTCACTTTTCACTTAGGATTTAGGGATAGAATTGAATTTTGGTAAAAATATTTACATAACCCTTCTATTTGTAGGCTCCAAACTCTCCTATAACTCTTAAGAACGTCCTAGAACTGCTCTCCCACATTAAATCCAACCAAATCTTGGTTAAAACTTCCCAAAACCAAAATTTGCACATGTTTTTTAACTTCCACGCTTAAGCGCAGGATATTAGCGCTTAAGCGCCAGTGCTCAGATTGGCACAGTCAACTTAATGTCCAAATATACGTTCTAACATGTCTAAGTCATCTTTTAAGGTCTTAGAATAATTACTAACTCATTATATAATCAAAATACTACTAAAATTTTCTGGATCAAACTCAACAACATAATAATAAAAACAAATACACAAATAACTATGGGTTGCCTCCCACATAACACTTGGTTTAATGTCAGCCCGACATAACCAGTGCTTATTTTGGTTGACTCAACATCATAAAATCATCTAATTTAAGTTGGTTACCTAAAAAGTAGGATTTCAGCCTGTGACCATTCACTTTAAATATTTTGTCAGTTTTAGGATCTTCGATATCCACAACTCCATAGCGATAAACTTTCATCACAACAAATGAGCTCATCCACCTAGACTTAAGTTTTCCTGGAAATAGTCTTTACCTTGCATTATAAAGCAATACTTGTTGCCCAGACTAAAAGTTTTTAGTAAGAATCCTACGATCATGTCACATCTTCATCTTTTCTTTATAAATCTTAGCACTTTCATAAGATTCGTTCCTTATCTCTTGAAGCTCGTTCAATTACAATAGACTTTTCTCACCAACATCCTTTAAATTGTAATTAAATTCTTTAATAGTCCAATATGTTTTATGCTCAAGTTCAACTAATAAGTGACACGCTTTCGTAAATATTAGCCTATATGGGGACATTCCTATAGAAGTTCTGTATGCAGTCCTATAAGCCCACAATATAGTCAAGTTTGACTGATCAATCCATTTTGGTTGGATTTATAGATTTTTCCAATATTCTTTTAATTTCACGATTGGATAGTTCCGCCAAACCACTTGATTGAGGATGATAAGTAGTAACAATTTTATGGTTAATATGATATCTCTTTAATAACTTTTCCATTATTCCATTTCTGAAATGACTTCCCCCATCAATTATGATTACTCTCGGCATCCCAAATCTACAAAATATGTTTGTTCTTAAAAACTTTGCAACACTTTGATCATCACATCGTGGTAAAGTAACAGCTTCTATCCATTTGGATACACAATCTACTGCTAACAATATATATATAAATTCCCAAAAGATGGTATAAATGGAACCATGAAATCTAATCCTCAAACATCAAATATTTCAACTTCTAACACATAATTGAGGGGCATCTCATTCCTCTTAGAAATTTTGCCTACTCGTTGACATCGATCATAAGTTTTGATATAAGCGTTAACATCTCTAAAGATTGTAGGCCAGTAAAATCTAAATTGTAAAATTTTGTATGATGTTTTATCAACACCAAAATGTTTCCCAAAATAAGAATTATGTCATTTTTGGATAATTTCATTAGTTCCTTCTAAAGACACACATCTTCAAATAATTAGATCTTTTCCTTGTTCATGTAAAAATGGGTCATCCCAAAAATAAGTCTTAGCTCAAAAGAAAAATTTCCTCTTCTTTTGGTATGTCATTCCATATGGTATAATATCACTAACAATGAATTCACAATGTCGGCATACCATGGAACATGCCACTCGTTAACATTGAACAATCTTTCATCTGGAAAATGATCATTAATCTCCTTTTCAAAATAGAGTGATTTTTCTAATTCAAGCCTAGATAAAAGATCAACAATTTGATTATCAGCTCTTCTCATATATACTATTTTAAAGTTAAATTCTTGCAAAAAAAAATCCATCTTATCAGTCTAGGTTTTGCATCCTTCTTTATCATTAAATACTTACTAACAGAATGATCTGTATGCACAATACATTTAGTTCCAATTAAGTATGATCTAAATTCATTAAAAACATATACTACTGCTAATAACTCTTTTTTAGTTGTGGTATAATTAATTTAAGTTTCATTAAGAGTTCTACTAGCATAGTAGATAACCTTGAAAATCTTATCATGCTTCTGTCCTAAAATAACTCCAAAAACATAATCACTAGCATCACACAATAATTCAAAAGGTTTTTCCCAATTTGGTGAAACTATAATTGGTGAAGTAAATAATTTTTCCTTTAAAAATTCAAAAGCTTTTAGGCACTCTTTGTCAAACTTAAAAAAAATATGTTTTTCAAGTAAATGACATAGAGGCTTAGCAATTTTTGAAAAATCTTTAATATGCCGCTTGTAGAATCCAGCATGTCGTAAAAAACTCCTAATTTCCTTCACACTTATTCGGTAAGGTAAATTAGCGATCACTTGAATTTTTGCAGGGTCTACTTCCATACCATTTTCTAAAATTTGTTGTCCCAAAACTATTCCTACTACTACAATGAATTGACATTTTTCTCAATTAAGGACTAAATTTGTTTCTTCACAACACTTAAGAACTTTTGATAAATGTTCTAAACATGATTCAAATGAAGTTCTAAACACTAAAAAATCATCCATAAAAACTTCAATCCCTTTTCCAATTAAATCACAAAAAATAGCCATCATTAATCCTTAAAATGTAGTAAGTGCATTACATAAACCAAAGGGCATTCTTCCAAAAGAAAATGTGCCATAATGACTACTAAATGTTGTTTTCTCTTGATCCTCAAGAGCTATTTATATCTGGTGATAACCGATATATCCATCTAGAAAACAAAAGGACTTATGCCCAACTAGTTTATCTTGCATTTGATCTAGAAAGGGTAGTAGAAAATGAGCTTTCCTAGTGACGAGATTTAATTTTCTATAATTAATAGATATTCACCATCTTGTGACTTGTCTTGTTGGTATTATTAACTTGTTATGTTCCTTTAAAGTCTCAGTCACTCCTCCTTTTTTAGGAATGCAGTGAATTGGACAAACCCATGTACTATCTGAAATAGGGTAGATAGTTCCAACATCTAACCATTTTAAAATGTCTTTATTAACAACTTCTTTCATAATAGGATTCAATCTTTTTTGAGGATCAGTGCTGAGTTTGAAGTTCTCTTTCATATGAATTCTATGAATACAAATTGAAGGACTGATTCCTTTTATATCATTAATTGTCCATCCAAACGCTTTATTACAACTCTTTAAAGTTTTCAGCAAACTCTCTTATTCTTCTGTAGTTAATTTTGAGGAAATATAACAGAAAATGTTGAGGAATCACCTAAAAAGGCATGCTTTAAATGTTCAGGAAGTAACTTCAACTCATGCTCGGGACATTTTTCAATTGATGGACAAAAAGATTTATGTTTTTTTGTCGTGTCTAAAACTTCAAAACTTTCTCAAACATAATTTGAATCTTCCTTATATAAATCTTCATATTGATCTAATTCCTCTTCTTCCTCATGCTTTAACTCTTTCATTTCAGATTTCTCTTCATAAGTTGCTTTGAAAAGACATTTACTTAAATATCTTTTCACATATATTCTATAACATTCATCATCTTTACCTTTTGCAGGGTATTTCATTGATTTGGGAATATTAAAAGTAACAATTTAATCATTGACGTGAATAGTTAATTCTCCTTTCTGCACATCTAACATTGCTCTTCTTGTACCTAGGAAAGGTCTCCCCAAAATGATAGGTATCTCCTTATCTTCCTCCATATCTAGCACAATGAAATTAATAGGAAAGATAAATTGATCCACTTTCACTAGGACATCTTCTATAACTCCTTTAGAACAGGTTATTGAACAATATGTTAACAGCAAAGTTACAGTAGTAGGGATTATTTCTCCTAATCTCATTCGTTTAAAGATTGATAATGGCACAAGGTTGATGCTTGCACCTGAATCACATAAAGCTTTCACATAAAATCTCTCCTATTGCACATGGATCTTTAAGCTTATCAGAAAGATTTTTTTCTGAATTATAGCACTACACTCCTCACTAAGTGCAACCGTTTCATTATCTTCAAACTTCCTTTTCCTGTTAAGAATACCCTTCATAAACTTCACATAGCTTGGCATTTATTCTAAGACTTTAGCAAATGGAATATTAAATGTAAGCTTCTTAAAAATTTCTAGAAATTTTGAAAATTGTTTATCCAACTTTTGTTATCACAGCCTCTGAGGAAATGAAGGTGGTGGTTTTTCCAAGTCAACTTTAAGTGAGAAAATAGGTCTCTTTAAACCTTTCAAAGCGTCCTCTTTTGGTTTTTCAATCTCTTCTCTCTCTACTTCAGTTTCTTTTTAAACTCTAACTTCTTATTCTCTTCCGCTTCTAAGTTGAACAACTTTTACTTGCTCTTTATTTAGGTCCTTTGGATTTACTTCTATATTTCTAGGAAGTGTTCCTTTGGATTAACTCCTTGTATTTGTAACTAATTTCCCATTTGTAACACTACTTCTTTTATAGACAACTTCTTCTCCTTAAATTGTGGATTACTGTTAAAACCTGGAGGGTACGAAGGTCTATAATTACTATTCCCTTGGTTGTTCCAGTTTTTCAATGGGTTTACTTGATTGTTCCCCCATTGTTGATTATTACCACTCAAAGTATTATTCCAAATAAAGTTGGGATGGTTCTTCCAACTTGGGTTATAATAGTTTGAATATGGGTTATTCTGCTTGTTGTTTATGGCATTCAAAGTTTCTAAAGATGCTTGAGAATCTACCATTTGGCCTAATGTTGACCTCACTTTTGGGTGAGGTTTAGTTTTTACTCTTTAGTAGCCTAGGCTCTAGCCATAAAGTTTTGTGTTGACTATTCCTAGAGGACTAGAAAAGGAACCCTCACCATTAAAAACTCTAAACCATTCTTTTCTCAACTTGAAGTTCCACATATTGGTCCTAACCTCTAGCACTTAGTAGGTGGGGTCACTATGGGGGAGCTCAAGGTGAGTTCCCATAGGACTGCTTGCCCTTAGGGTTGACTCTGGGTGTTGATCTAGAGCTAAGGCAAGAACTCAAGGTGAGTCCCCATAGGACTGCTTGCCTTAAAGCTAACCCTGGGTGTTGGTCTGGAATTTGTTCAATCACTTGCACTCACTTTCACTCACTTTCACTCATAACCCTAAGGCCCGAAGTTTGTTGACTTTGATCCCTTGATCCTTTTGGAGACTCATATAGATGGTCCCCTAGGCTGGGGCTTAACTAAGACCAATACATAGAGAACCCAAATGGGGATTCCATTGGTCCATGGCTCACATAGAGTGGTTGGCACCAAAATTTTACCAAAATATCGAACTTAACCTTTTGCCCCCCAAATCTATGCAAATTACCTAAATACCCCCAAACCCTAAATTTGGCCAAAAAATCCCAATTTCACCCAAAATACCCAAATTTATTCAAAAATCATCTCAAACCATTTGAAACTACTCAAATGGCCCAAAACCACCCAAAGTTGTCAAAATCACCAAAATACCCCCCAAATTGACCAAAATTATCAAAATGCCCTTAGTTGCTCAAGCTCTCCCAAAACCTCCAAAATCTTCTCAAATGCCCCCAAAATTAATTTGGACCCTTCAATTGAACCCAATTTGATCAATTTGACCATTTTGACCAAAACCCCCAAATTGCTTTTAAAGGTCGATTACCCTAATTCATCTCAATTGTCCATCAATTCGACCCCAATTCCCCATAATTTCAATTCCAAACTCAAATTCATCATGCCTATGATCATTTCAAACCAAATACAAACTTAGTTGACTCGTGCTTTGAGCTCAATTTTGATCCAAACCAAAACCCCCAATTTTGACCATATGACCCAATCTCACCCAATTGAACCCCCATCCCTATCCAATTGCCCCAATTATGCATCATAAACTCTTCAAAACACTTCCACACATCAAATTGAACCTTCAATTGACCTTGATCAAGCCTCAATTCCACTCAATTTCAACTCAAATTCAAAATCCCCAAATTTGCCCCAATTTAACCATGTGATCAAATTCCACCAAATTGAATGCCCAAACCTCAAAATTGACACCCAATTGATATTGAGAACTATTCATGATATTCACCTAGACCATTTTAAACCTGGACTTAACCTAATTGTAGTCCAACCTAAGCCCAAGTCTAACTCAATACCCTAAAATTGACCACATGCCCAAAATCCTTCAAATTAAACCTCTAAATCAATTTAAAATCACTTGAAAACCTTTCTAAACTCCATGTGAGAATCATACAAACCAAATTGATCAATAAATTGGGCTCACTTCCATGTCTAGCCAAACCCAAACCTAACTTCAAGCTAATTTGACCCAAATTGAACACATGCACCAAAATTGACTTAGCCATGCCCAAATGACCAAATTAATGACACCACAACCACCAAATGGTACCTAGTGACCAGGCTAGACCCACCTAGCCAACCTTATTTGAGCTTTGGATCGATGGTCCCTTGATTTAGAGATTTCACCCCATTTATGAACTAAACCAAAAATATCTTCACTATCATCACTAGCCATTAGTGGCTAACCATCATAAACCCTCTTAAACCCTCTCCTGGCTCTCCTGACTTCTCTATCCACCACCCCTGGCCCAGCTGTCTGGCCTAGTGGTCAAAAAACGCTGAAACTGAGAGCCATCCCCCTTAAATCAAAACTCAAAGCACTCATCCAAGCTTCCTAACTCTGATTGGCTTTTAGAACTTTGAAACCCTCTACCTCAGCTCCACATCGCACCTAATTTGAAGCTTTGAGCTCTGCCCTAGGCCATTTTATTTAAACCCCCTCCCATGGCAAAAAAATAGAGCAATCTAATTTTCTTAGGGAAACTCTGTCAAATTGCTCCAAGAGCTCCTCCAAGACTCCCTGAGCTAATTGTAACCATCTCTTAGTCATTTCCCCCATCACTTGAGCTCAATTTTTGAGCTCAAAATCAGGAAAAATTTCGACCATCCTCAACACTCCCCCAAAATTCAAATCGAACTGCTCTTGAGCTTCCCCAGAGCAAGAGAGGAAGATTCTCATCACAATCCCCTTATGTTGAGCTCATTAAAAAAAAAATGCCTAAGCTCATTTCTACCATTTTCTTTGTCATTTCCCCCATCACTTGAGCTTAATTTTTTATCTCAAAAACTTGACAAATTTTGGCCATCCTCAAAACTCCCCTAAACATCAAATTGAACTGCTCTTGAGATTCCCAAAAGAAATTTTAAAATGAAATTTATTTTTGAAAAAAGTTTTGTCATTTACCCCATCACCTGAGCTCAATTTTTGAGTTGAAAATCAGGACAAATTTTGGCCCTCCTCAAAACTCCCCCAAACTTCAAATTGAACTGCTCTTAAGCTTCCCTAGAGCAAGAGAGGAAGATTCCCATTGAAATCCTTCTCTGTTGAGCTCTCCAAACCACTTCTAGACTAAGGCCACTCCCCATTTCATTGAACTTCTACTTGGAGCTTACACCAGAGGGAACCAACATATCTAAGAAGTTTGTTGGACTCCATTGAAGCTTCTACAAGCATCTAATTTAAGCCTCCTCTCTCAGACAAAGGTATTGGCCATTAACCTTAATCATGAGCTCGATTTTCACCAAATTTGAAGTCAAGTTTGATTTCATAGCATTATAACCATATTCACGTGTTCTCCTTAAGTAGATGAAAGTGTAGGAACAAACCCCACGTGATTTGGTTGAGTATCAAGTAAGATCTCATATTTAGAAGTCTAACAGTTCAGGGGCTCTAACTATTAGGGACGATGACAGAGAATTGTTTAATCGAGCGTGTATTGAATGGATGGACGAGATTAAGTCGGATGGAGCCTTCGTGCGTGAACAGTGGGATGCTTTGCTGCTGAGTCAGATGGTAGCACCAAGCTAGAGGACGCTGCGTTGATCTTTGGAGCCTTCGCGTGTTTACGTGGCGCTGACTGGGATAAATAGAAAATTAAGGATTTATTTATTTAAATAAATGCTTGATTTTTGAAAAATCATAACTTTGTGTAGAAAAATCATAAAAATAAAAGAAAAATACCCTCTTACTCAGTGACCATAGGACAATAATGTGGACTAAAAATAAAAATTATTTATCCGGTGTATGATTTTTAATTAATTAAATACTCTTTGAGGTATTTTAATTCATTATGATTAAATACAAATCACCATGACTTTAAATTTTTAGGGTTGATTCCCCATGATAGAGAGCACCTCCTCTGATTTTTACAAAGTTAGAGAGCACCACTGTTCTTCTAACCCTAATTTTTAAGCATAAGTAGCCATTATGATTTATTTTAATCATATAAATTAAAGTATTCCTTCAAAAATTATGGGATCAATTTTGTTAGGTTTCGTATGGTCACAAAAGCTTAAGAAAAATATTGTGATGGTCTGAAAAATTTTGTTCATTTCTGTTATTAATTAAATATTTTTACCTTGTATTAATTTTTTTAAACTAAATATAAATAAAAAAAACATAAAATCAATTCCACATTGTTAATAGAAATCATTTCAACTCACTATAAAAATTTCAAATTCATTTAAGTTGATTTGGCCATTAAAGTGGATTTTGAAAGTAAAGATAGTATTTTTGCATAAAATAAATTATATTAAACTAAATAATCTTAGAAAAATTATGAAAAATACTTTTCTAGGTTTCCTGTGATCAGGGGCATTTAATAAAAATAAAATCTATTTTTGTGAAAATATTTTATTTTTAAAGTATATTTTGAATTAAAAATAATTAAACTAATCAAAATTTAAAAAAATACAAAAAATAGTTCAAAATGTGTCCAATTTTTCCATGATCACTTAAGACACCTTAAAACAATTTTCTTGATTTTTCTAAATTAAAAATAAATTTCTAACGGCCTGAAAATGCATTTTTCTCATTTTCCAATAAAATAATTATAATAAATTCAAAATAAATCATAAAAAATATAAAATTTGTTCCTATGAGTTTCTTGGACTTATGAGGGTTTAATAAAAATTTAAAGGTGATTTTTAAAGATTAAAACATTTTTTTTTGTTTTTAAATAATCATTAAAAATGACCTTTAAATAATTATAATAATTACAATATTATTCAAAAATCACAAAATTTTGTCTAAATATTATTCTGACCCAGGCAAACCTCCAATAATTTTTCCATAAATTAAAACTTCACTTTGATTAATTAAATAAATTAACATTGAAAAATCTTATTTTGAGTTAAAATAATTGTTTAAATTAAATCAAATTTTAAAAAATCATACTCTCCTCCGTGATAGTTTAATTGATCCATGGATGGGACACTCAAAGATTTTTAAGGTCATTTGAATTTTGCTTGAAGAATTATAAGATGAGGAGCACCAATGGCAGGATAGTAATTTTAGACTTTGGTGTCTTAATCAAAATTTAAGATTAACCATTGGGGATGGATAATTTTGATCCTTAATGAATGCATTGGATGATTGAAATGCAATGGGTTAAAGGTAGAAACTACTTACCACCTTTTCACAATATCAAGAAAATCATAATTTTTCTAATCTTCATTACTTGGAAGTCAATTAAGATCAAATGATTCTGAAGTGATGGGATTATGCTATGAAGATGATAATTCACTTTTCTTAAGCCTAAAAATGATGCTGATTTGATCTTTCAATAAGAGTAATGTCACTTAAACCAAAAATTTAACCACCACCTTTTTCCTTATTTATGATGATTAAGGGTTTGGTAGTGACTTAGGCTCGATGTCTAAACTCAATTGATTGGATTTAGAAGATAATATGATTGTTAATTAACATCTTTAAACACTCCAAGCCCATTTGTGATAGGCACCAAATCTTTAATGACTTAAGCTTGTCTTAGAGGAATTCATCCATGTAATCTTTAAAGTGAAGTATCAAATTGACTAAATTTTCTTATCCTTGGGATAATTGAATTGTCAAGTTTCACTGAGCAACGGGGTAGCCACACTCTAAACTCAAATGATTAACAGAATAATACGATAAGTTCAAGAGATGAACTCAAAATAATTCAAGAGATCTTCAAAGTAGTTTAGGGTCATACTCCGAGCACTTTGAAATCTTTTGGATATTTTGAAGGACAAGTTGAACTTGCCATATTTTGTTCTAAAATCATCCACCAAGAACTTCGGAGGCTCAATAAAGTCATAATTTGGGGTTAGATATCTATACTTCTTCTACTCCTACAATTTAAATTCCCTGCAAAATTATATTTATGTCTTACAAGTACTAAACTTTTAGGTGGAGGAACGAGAAGAATTGACATGTACTCTTTTAAATTGTTGCATTTACCTTTTTGTACTTCTTGCTTCAAACTTGCATGTTAAACAATGATGTCACCCTACATGAAAACCAAAACTGTCAGGATAGCCACAAAACCAAAAAAAAATAAAAAATAACAAACAAGATAAAAATCTCCACTACAACATTCAAAATATAAGACAACTCAAAATTTAATCACAAACATCACAAAACAAATTCACAACTAAATTAAAATGTCTCTATCGGATGACTGGAAATCCCTTGGAGGAGGTAACCTATGGTTGCTAACGATACTTCCCATGGTCTATATGAAAGTACAAAACTCATTAACTTGAGTTTAGTAAATTCACTTCGACTAAGTGAATCCAAAAAAAATAGTGATACGGGAACAAGGGAACAGTAGGATCCTAACCAGTGTTGCTCTAATCAACTTTAATATGCCCCATAATATTTAAATAACTATGATCATTGGGAACTGTTGACCTCACTTTTGGTTGAGGTTTAGTTTTTCCTCTTTAGTAGCCTAAGGTCTAGCCATTGACTTTTCTATTGACTATTCTTAGAAAACTAAACAAGGAACCCTCACCATCAGAAACTCTACACTTATTTTCTTATTGACTATTCTTAGAAAACTAGACAAGGAACTCTCACCATTAGAAATTCTACATTTTCCTAGGTCTAGTTCTTCCTCTTTAGTAGCCTAGGGTCTAGCCATAGGACTTTCCTGTTGACTATTCCTAGGTAGAAAAGGCACCCTCACCACTCAAAGTTCCAAACTCTTCTTTACTCAACTTGAAGTTCCACATATTAGTCCTAACCTCTAGCACTTAGTACGTAGGGTCACTATGGGGGAAACTCAAGATAAGTCACCCTTAGAACTGTTGGACCTTAAGGTTGACCTTAGGTGTTGGTCTGGAGCTAAGGCACTCACTACTCTCACTAAACTTATCTGTATCCACAATCACTCATAGCCCTGAACTCAAATTTCTAGTCTAGGTCCCTTGATCTTTTGGGATACTCATGTAGATGGTCCCCTAAACCTACCAGCTCTATGGCTATGGTTTGGCTAAGACCACTATGTAGAGGACCCAAAATGGGGTTCCTATTGGTCCATGGCTTGTTGGTTATGGTTGGTACCTCAACTCTACCAAAATACCCATCTTAGCCTTTTACCCCTAAAACACCCCCAAATTACCAAAATACCCCTCCATAACCCAAAATTCCAAAAAATCTAAAAATTCCCAGAAAATCTCAATAAATCCCAAATATTCCCAATTTCATTTATCTTAACTACCACATGACCCAATTTGGCCAATTTGACCATCTTTAAACAAAATCCCCAAATTTACCTTTGAGGGCCCAAATTCCCCATATTCAACCCAAATGTCCATCAATTTGATATAACTTGACCCAAATTCCAATCCTAAACTCAAATTCACCTTTTATATGATCAAACTAAAGCAAATCCATGCCTAATTGGCCCATGATTTGAGTCCAATTTTGATTTAGGTCAAAACCCCAATTTTGACCATATGACCTAATCTCACCAAATTGAACCCATAGCCTAGTCAATTAGCTAATTAAAATTGATAAAATCTTTATAACATTTCTATACATCAAAATCAACCATCAATTGACCTTGGTGAAGCCTCAAATCCATTTGAGTTTTGAAAAAATTCCTATACATTAAAATAAACCATAAATTGGCATTGGTGAAGCCTCAAATCCATTTTATTTTGGCCTAAATCCAAAATTCCCAAATTTAGCCCCAATTGATAAATCCCAAAATTTCACCCAATTGATATCCTTAACCTCCAAATTGGAACCAAATTCATGTTGAAAACTCTTCATGAGGTGCCTATTGACCATTTACAAGAATCAATTTGGACTTATGTTAAGGGTAACCCAAGCTAGACCCAAACCTAGCCCAACACGACCAAAATTCCCTCAAATTGGTCCTTCAATTGAACTCAAAACCACTTATGATCATCTACACAAAATTCAACAATTAATTGGGCCAATTGAACTGGCTAGCCTGATCATTTGCACCCATTTGGACCCATGCAGTAAATGTGACCTAACCACCCTAAAGTCACCAAATTAACTCCACCCCAGCCATTAATTGGACTTAGTGACCAGTCCAAACATTATGAAACCACCTAAATCAAGCCATGGACCAAAGGTCCCCCAAATTAAGGGATATTGTTTCCAAAAATGCATGTGCTTAAGATATCCTTACTAAAATTAGGTATTATTGCACTAAATAGCTGTGACATATTCTCTTGCGTTCTCTGAGCTCCTACCCACCTCCCCTTGGCCGGCCGGCCGGCCTAGTGGCCGGAAAAGCTCAAAACTGAGAGCCACCCCCATGGCACCTCACCCAAAATCAAACCTAGAGACCAGCTCATCCAAATCAAATTGAAGAGCTCCTGTGCCCTCCACCTAAGCACCACAATGCACCCAAACGTGTGCCCTGAGAGCCACCCAATGGCCATTTTTATAAAAACTCACCTCCACGGCCATGAGAGAGTTGCTAAATTTTTCTTAAAGAGAGCCTCCCAAATCACTCACAGAGCTTCCTTGAGATCTCCACAACCCATTCCAATCACTCCACTACCTTGATTCCCCCTGTATAACCCTAATTTTGAGCTTAAAAATTAGGGAAGAAACATGAAATCTCTCAAAACTCCACCAAACTTCAACTGCTTGTGCCCACACCTTCACAACAGCAAGAGAAGACAAAGCCCCATCAAATTAACCTCTGAAATAGCCTCCACCATAGCTCTAGACCAACACCTGAAATTAAGCTTGGTCGATATCATACTTAGGCCTTACACCACAGCAAGAGGCTTAATCCCTAGCCTCCTTGGACCCTAAAGAACGTGTCGAACACCTCTGATTGAAGCCTCCCTTATAAGAGTAAAGGTATAAAACTTCTCCTCCTCTCGAGCCTAGTTTGATTCTCCATTTACTTGAGCTTGATTTCATCACACATTAACTGTTTGGATGTGTTCATCTCACTAAGACGAGCATTTAAAAAAAATTCACTTAATTTGGTTGAGAAATGAGAGAGATCATAAGTCTTGAAGGTGGATGGCTCTCAACCTAAGCCATTGGGGACGATGACCACGCGCTGTTTGATTGCGCGTGTATCAAATGGATGGCTAGGATGAGCTTGACAATGCTTCTTTACATAAACAGCGGGATGCGTGGCTGCTGGCATAGACGGCGGCTTCAAATAGGAGCACGCCGCGTGGAGTTTCGGAGCTGCCTAGGATCTACACGGCGCCATGTGGATAAGTAGAAAAATATGGCTTTTTCTATTTATTCTATTTATTTAAACTCCCTAAACTTCAAAAATCCATAACTTTGTGTAGAAAAATCACAAAAATAAAATAAAAATACCCTTCTGAACAGAGAAAAATAATGTGGAATAAACTTCAAGTCCATTTAATGCATAAAATATTTTAATTAATTAAACACTGTTTGGGATCATTTGATTCTCCATGCATATTGATACATCACCTTGGCTTGAAATTTTGGCATATTGTAGCCTCTGTCAAGGGAAATATCGTCTAATTTTTCAAAAGCCAAAAGAGGTTCTTATACAAAGATCCATATTTTTCAAGTTCTTGCACATTATTTCATTAAAATAATCATGGAAATTAGCATATTGATTAGAAAATTTCAAGAAAATTTTGGAAGGTCCACCATGACTAGAGTAGCTTTTGGAAATAATTTCATGGGTCAAGTCTTTTAAAATTTACTTAATTTTCATGAACACGAAATCATTAAAATAATTAATTTTGAAAGATATGAACTTTTAAATGACTTTATTTTTTATCTCCAGTGTGGTTTATGATCCAGAGAGCTCACTATAAAAATTTCAAAATATTTTCAGTTCATTTAATAACTTAAGTTGATTTTTAAACATAAATACTACTTTTTACACTTAAATGATTTTTAAAACTCAAAATATAACTCAAAAAAATTATGAAACTTAGTTTTTTAAGTTCTCTATGATCAGAAATATTTTGTAAAAATAAAATAATATTTAGAATAAAAACTTGATTTTTAGCCTATTTTAAATATTTAAAAATTCATAAAAAACACAAAAAAACAAAATTCATGGAAATGTTCTAAATTGTTTCCTAATCACTTAGGAAAAATTAGAATATTTTTCCTAATTTTCTAAATAAAGATATTGAATTTCAAAGCTTAAAAATAATATTTAAAGGCTAAAAATAAGTTTTCACTAAATAATTCCAATAAATTAAAGAAAATAAAAAAAAATGAAATTTGCTCCTCTGGGTTCTCTAACCTCAGAGAGATTTTTCAAAGGCACAAAATTTAATTTTCTTCATTTAAAATTTTTTATTTTTATTAAATAACCCAAAAATTAAAATAATTTTGATAAATCATAGAGAATTCAAAAAATCATCTAATTTGGTCCAAAGGCTTCTCTGGTCTAAGTCTACCTCCAGTAAATATTTCAAGGGATTAGAATTTACCTTGATCAAGTTAGGAATTTTCTTTAAAAAATCCTATTTTTACATAAAAATAATTATATAAAATAAATTAAATTCTAAAAAATCACATTTTCTCCTCTAATGTCTTGATTGACCCATGAATGAGGTAAGATAAAAATTTTAAAGCCATTTGTATTGAATTTGACAAATTATGAAGTGTTAGAGCCTTAGGAGCAAATGTGTAATTTTGGAAATTTAGCCTTAATTATAATTATGAAGTGTTAGAGCCTTAGGGGCAAATGTGTAATTTTGGAAACCTTGCCTTAATTAAACATGTTAGGATTAAGTCAAGGAGGGAAATGGGCAAACTCTGATCTTAATCAATTTATTTGATGTTTAGAACACAAGGGGGTAATTGGTAGAAACAAATCGTACTTTACTAATTAAGTTAATAAATTTCTAAATTATTAAAATTAAATAATCCCGGACTTAGGGGTATGACTTTTGAAGTTAATAATTAATCAATTTAATATGCCTATTTTACTTTTTTAAATAAAAATTCAAATTATGAATCATGACCACTTAAAGCTTAACATCTTCAAAACTAATTAAGACACTCATCTAGGTCTTAAGGGCTTAGAGGTGACTTAGACCAAATCAAAATTGACTAAATGAAAATTAGAGAAATAAACATAACATAATCAAACATTCTTGAAACACCACTAAGCCTAATTAAAAAATTGGCTAAGTGTTCAGGTTACACCAACTTGCCCTTTAAGGAAATTCACTCGAAACACCAGTAAGACTAATTAAGAAATTGGCTAAGTGTTCAGGTTACACCAACTTGCCCTTTAAGGAAATTCACTCACATAATCAAAAATTAAATGATAAATGATAATTACCCCTTTCTTAGGGATAATTAAGACATCGATGTTCACTGAGCATTAGAAGTATTCACAGGATGAAGCATTAAGCAACATAATAAGTTTAAAAGGACTCAAGGTTTTATACCAGTTTGTGAGAGGGAGACATGGACCTGCTTCCTCCTCCTAACTTGTTGGATACCTCAGAGATCTACTAAATTTAATATACTTTGCTAAGTGAAATCATCCTTAATTAAACTTTTAAGGACTCAACAAAATATAACATAGATTTAGGAAAACCACCAGAACTTTACTTTTCCTGCTCTTCAAAAATTCCCTCACATGCATTTTCAAGTTTTAGGTGGTGGAACGAGAAGACTCGCCTGGTACGCTTTTACAGTTTATAGTACCGTCTTTCTTGTGCCTTTTCCTTACCTTCTTCTCTTTATGCTTATGTTGTTTTTTTTTTATCTTGAATTTACCTACATGTATGAAAACAACATAAACTTGCATGTTAACAAAAACTAAAGCCCAAAACCCAAAATCAAAATCAACCAAGATAAAATTCACCCCCACAACATTCAAAATAGAAAACAGCTCAAAATTTAATCACAAACATCACACAAAACTACAATTGCAACTAAATTAAGACGTCTCTATCTGATGATTGGGAATTCCTCGGAGGAGGTAACCTACGGTTGCTAACGAGGCTTCCTACGGTTTAAATGAAATTATGGAACTCTTTAAGTTGAGTTTAATAAGTTCATTTTGACTAAGTGAATCCAATAGAAAATAGTGGTGCATGAACGAGGCAACCGTAGAATCCTAACCGGTGTCGCTCTAATCAACTTTAATATGCCCTCATAAAATTTAAAGAATGTAGGATCCTAACCTGTGTCGCTCTAATCAACTTTAACATGCCCCCATAAAATTTAAAGAACTAGATCCTAACCGGTGTCACTCTAATCAACTTTAATATGCCCTCATAAAATTTAAAGAACTTCACCAAACCGGTGTCGCTCTAATCAACTTTAATATGCCCTCATAAAATTTAAAGAACTTCAAACATACTAATTGGTGTCGCTCTAATCAACTTTAATATGCCCTCATAAAATTTAAAGAACTTCAACCATAGGGACTGGTGTCACTCTAATCAACTTTAATATGCCCTCATAAAATTTAAAGAACTTCAACCATAGGGCCCACTGTTGCTCTAATCAACTTTAATATGCCCTCTATAAAATTTAAAGAACTTCAACCATAGGGCCACCTGATTTCGTTATAACATGGCACACTAGATAACTCAAACTCGTCGCAGCAGGAGCTTGGAGCTAGCTTGGTGGGCAGCAGACGCCCTTATAAAATTTAAAGAACTTCAACCATAAGGCCACCTGATTTGATATTATAACTTGACCATACCCCCATAAAATTTAAAGAACTTCAACCATAGGGCCACCTGATTTGATATTATAACTTGACACCACTAAGAATTAAAGAACTTCAACCATAGGGCCACCTGATTTGACATTATAACTTGACACACTAGATAACTAAAACTTGTCACGGTGAGGAGCTTCGAGCTAGCATGGTGGGCTACACGACCATCTTTAACAGTAAAACCAGTCTTCCCCAGCTAAACCAATCTTCCTTCCTTAGACTTAAACAAAAAAAGCCATAGGACTTTGAGGTTGCTTGCTTATGCAACGTAAATCCTCACCATATCTTTAGGACTTTGTATAGCCCTGCCAAACAATATAAGTCGTAACTCATCTTAGGATTCCGAGGTTGTCATTTATCACGACCTAAATCCTCATATCTTCCAAGCTATTGTTGTGATTGTTCACATGAATGTAAGAAATAACTAATAAAATTGGCAGGATGAAACACTTAAACTTTTCTCCTCTAAATTGAAGCCAAACATTTAAATAGCTTGGGAAGTCACCGAGGTTCTCCTCTAAGATCCATGACATCCCCTAGTTCTTCCTCCTTTGGATTCTACAATAAAATGTTCAAAATTTTAACTAATCCCCTTTCACACCTCTACGTCCGTTTCATTGAAAAGTCCTACCCTTTGAAATTCCTTGAAGATAATATTTCCTGATTTTTATCGAAAGTTTTCTTAGGTGACTTTGGTCATCTAAGATGTAATTAACTATAGGGGCTTGCCCTTATAGATCTTCTTAGGTGACTTTGGTCATTTAAGATGTAATTAACTATAGGGGCATGCCCTTATAGGATTTCTTAAGTGGCTTTGGTCATTTAAGATGTAATTAACTATAAAGGCTTGCCCTTATAGGAAGCATGTCCGAACCAAGCTTAATATAAACCCTATTTAATCCTTTATATTAAATAGGAGAACTTATCATCAAATACAAAGGTTTCGCAGACCAAACGGACGTCATACTTTCCTTAGTTTATTTGATCGAGCCTCATCCTCNCACTTCAACGTCCTTCTGAAGAGGGCGACAGGATTTCGATTCCGGTGACAGACAGCTTCTTACGGGCAACCTCACAAACAAATCATCCCCGAAATAACGCCGACACGCCGGAATGAGGGAACCGTAGAATCCTAACCGATGTCGCTCTAATCAACTTTAATATGCCTCTATAAAATTTAAAGAACTTCAACCATAGGGCAACCTGATTTGACATTATAACTTGACACACTTGAAAACTCAAACTCGTCGCAGCAAGGAGCTTGGAGCTAGCATGGTGGGCAACATGACCATCTTCAACAGGAAAACTTGCCTTCCCCAGCTAAACCAATCTTTCTTCCTTAGACTTAAACAACAAAGTCATAGGACTTCAAGGTTGCTTGCTNAACGGGATTTTAATTCCAGTGGCCGACAACTTCTTATGGGCAACTCCCCACAAACCCTTGAAATAGCACCGATAGGAAAATTTTATTTGACATAATGAATTGACACATTAGAAAACTTAAACTCTCTACGACTAGGATCTTAGAGCTATCATTGTGGGCAGCACAACCGTCTTTAATATTAAAACATGTCTACATTAGCTAAACCATTCCTTAAAATTTAACAACAAGCCATAGGATTTCAAGGTTGTCCGCCTAGTGCGACATAAATCCTCAGCTTCTCTTTAGGCCTTTAAACAGCTCTGCAGTACAATTTAAGTCCTAACTCATCTTAGGATTCCAAGGTTGTAACGAATGTTTGTTACAACCTAAATGCTCACATCTTCCAGGCTATTTGTGTGATTGTCTCACACAGATATAAGCCCTAAATTAATAAAATTTGCAGGATGAAACATTTAAATAATTTCTCTTTAAAACTGGAGCAAAACCATAGGGCAGCTTAGGAAGTCATCAAGGTCCCCCTTCAGATCTATGACATCCCTTACTTTCTCTTTCTTTAGATTCCATAAAATGTTCTAAATTTGAGTCATTCCCCTTTCACACCTCTTTATCTGATCTCATTGAAAAGTCCTATCCCTATGAAATTCTTGAGGACAATATCGTTGATTTGTGTTGAGAGTTTTCTTAGGTGATTTTGGTTATCTAAGATGTAATTAACTATAAAGGCCTACATTTATAGGAAACTTTTCCAAACCCAGCTTAATATAAACCCAATTTAATTCTTCATATTAAATAGGAGAACTTGTCCACTTATAATAAAATGATTTTGCAGGCCAAATAGATGTCATATATTTCTTAGTTTGTTTGACTGAGCCTCACCCTCAAGTCTAATGTTTATCTTTTGGGATAGATACATAGCTTGAGGTGTAGTGCTCTTTCATCTAAACTTTGAAAGATATGGAANGTATTTCAACGTCCTTTCGAAGCGGGTGACGGGATTTTGATTCCGGCGACCGACAACTTCTTACGGGCAACTCCTCCCCACAAACCAACCCGAAAGAATGCCGATAGCTTCTAGAGACTCCGCTGGGGATGAGCTTTTCTCTCCATACAAATCAAGAAATATTATCTTCACACATTGGTAATATGTCCATGTCTTTGGACCAAATTACCTTTCTTCCGTTGGCATACTTTACCCATTTCTATCTTGGGAAAGTATAACTAACTCCTTGGACTTCAGGACTAGCTGTTCAACCATCTTTGAACAGAGGGGTTCGGAAGGCCATTAAGGACTCTTTAAATTTTCATGAGTGGTCAGACCCCCAATAGGTGTGTCGGTGGACTCATTCCACCTGGGCATTTTCTGCCACTAATTGGGTCTCGCACTGGTCCTAAAATTTTTTACATCTCCTTTCCAAAATTTGGTTTGCTACTTTGCCAATTAAACCAAATCGTGTTGTGCTGCGCGCACTTTGAAATATTAATTAAATTTTACACCTTTTTGAAAAAAGATGTTAAAATTACCTGTAAATTAAGACCCGCCCGATCTACAGATTAACCTTTATTTTTAGTGCTTGCACTAAAGATTACTAGATTTTTTGCCATATAGCTAACCCTAAAACTTTTTGTTTTAAAGGCCGCTGCAATAGCCTACCCAACGCTGACCTTTTCCTGCAATCTGCCAACGGACCGCAGCGCCCGTAACGTCGCTCCCACCATCAAGTTTGTAGCTGGATTTGAAGACCTCGAGGTTGTCCTCGGGAAAGCCCCATTCGTGGTAATGAAGATCGATGCTCCGGAAATACAAGAGCGGTCTGTAGAATTCAGTTTGAACTGCCTGCAAGAAGGCTAAAGCTGCTGTCATCAAGCCTGCTATCCCTGCTACTACTAAGGGAAAATAAGTGATGGTCGTTGAAAATTTAACTGAAGGATTAGCTGTTCCACCACCCGTGTTTAAGATCGGGTCAAGCTCAAGGAATGTACCACTGACCCGAACAAAGGAGGAACCGCAATAGGAGAGTTCGGAGGGTCGTCAAAGCTCGGACTCCTAAAAACACACCCGTTGAGGAGGAGCCTCATTAAATTGAAGAGGTATTACCGGAAATTTATCCACTCCTACGAGGGAGTAGATTCCATCCTCTGATAGATACTGATGGATATGAGAGTATCTGGAAGATTGCTGCCGCATTACCATCACCTCATGGACATGGTGAGGAGGGAAAGAAATTCATCCCTATCACCCGAGTTAGTGCAGTCTTCAGAAGGCTTGCTATTAAAGAAGTATGTTCTATTAGTGAATTCATTAGACGAGTGGGACATGCGATTTCCCCTCATGCCCCCGAGTTAGTGCAGTCTTCAGAAGGCTTGCTACTAAAGAAGGATGTTCTGTTAGTGAATCTGCTGCATTACCATCACTTCATGGACATGGTGACGAGGGAAAGAAATTCATCCCCATCACCCGAGACATTACCATCACCTCATGGACATGGTGAGAAGGGAAAGAAATTCAGCCCCATCACCCGAGTTAGTGTAGTATTTAGAAGGCTTGCTACTAAAGAAGGATATTCAGTTAGTGAATTACTTAAATGAGTGGGACATGCAATTTCCCCTCATATGAAAAATGAAATTTTGAAGGATATTAAGTCCGCTAGAAAATCTCATAGGTCGACTATAAAGTCACCTACCCATGTTCCCATCTAGTTCCGTTTGGGAAACTGAGTCGATACTTCTATGGTCACCACCGACCATACCACCACCAGGACCGTAGGTCGCCGGCCGATTAAGTCAAGACTAGGTCTGAGAAGTTTACCCGTCATTCCTGCAATCACGGAAAGAAAGACAAGATGATTCCCTGACACTATAGCCGGTCTACACCACGGGGAGCATACCTTCCCTTAACATACCGATGTCTCTAATAAGACGTCCGGTCCTGAAGCATCATCGTTGAAGAAAAAGAGGGTATGGGTACCCAAGGTCGCTGCACCGATACAGTTCAGTGAGCCTTCAGGACAGGAAGTAAAACTAGTGCCTGAAATATCTGACATCGTCGCAACAATAGCCAGCGAGATGGAGGAACAAGTTGAGGATTTCCATCAAGGTCCTCCAGATCTTAAAGCAATCAAGGAATCGATAATTGAGGAAAAAGTTGAGAAACTCAGGATCAAGATTCCTTAGTTAGCTCAAGAACACGGAGTTTCCCTCAACAGTGACAACAAGGATTTTGATTACAGTGATTACTTGGAGGAGGATTTCATGGATGTCCATGTGATTGAAACCAGAGCTAACACATCTGCGCGCGAGGCTCAACCTCACACCGAAGAGAACGCCGTAGATGAGCTGCATAGGGTTATCCTCCTAAGGGATGAGCAAGTTGTTCTACTGGAGAAAAGAATAGAAGAAATGACTACAGCTATGACCGCCATGGCCACCATTCAGGGGCAATCACAAGCATCAAGACTGGCTTCTCCAGAGATTAATCAGCCAGAAATCATACACATTGCAGATGAAAGAAGGGAGGCTACTTCGACAGACAAATAAGAACAACCAAAGAAGGATTCTCCATCACCTGCCATGCCAGAAAAAGAGTTCAAGCAAATGGTTGAACAAGTGCGGGATGCCTTAGCCCAGTCCAAGGGCAGTGAATCAATTTTAAAGGGTAGTCCTTACCCAGAGGAGTTCGATGTCGTCCCTTTCCCCAAGGGTTTTGTGACCCCAAACTTCAAGATATTCGATGGGGCTGGAAATCCCAGACAGCACATAGTGCATTTTCTAGCCAATTGTGGCAACACAAGGAATAGCGAAGCTCTACTCTGCCAGCAGTTCGTCAGCAGCTTGTCAGGAATTGCTTTCAACTGGTACGCTGACTTGCCCAACGGGTCAGTTAAAACATTTTCTGACTTGGAACAATTATTTGTGAAAAGATTTGCTGGGGCGCAGCATCATGTGTTTATTGGAGAACTCATGATGGAGAAGCAGAAGCCTAGTGAAACCTTGGCAGACTATATTTTGAGGTGGAGAAACCTTCGCATGAAATGTGAACCCCAGCTACAGGAACATCAAGCGATTGAGATTTTACTCAAAAGCATTCATAGGCCAGTAGCTTTCATGCTTAAGCGACTCACCATCAAATCCTTTGAGAAGCTACTCAGTAAAGCCAGTAATCTTCAAGAAGAAATGAAGCACATGGAGCCACATGAAAAGACTAAGGTGACCAGAGTGTATTAAAGAAATCAGGGGTAGTCGCAACTGTCGACAAAGGAAAGCAGTCGATAAAGATATATGCAGAAGATCATCCTAAGTCTTCGTCACAGTACTCTCAGAAACAGAGCAGTCAATCCAACCAATGGCCGTCTCAAGAGGGATCACCTCGAACAACGAGTAAAAGAATATCCCTGTTAGAGAGACAGAAAGTTGTTTATTCCTTCAAAGATGAATCTGTACCTAAAATATTTAAAAGCTTGATGAAGAAACCAGAATTCAAACTGCCTGATTATTGCCCGTACCACCGGTTGCTTGGACACACTATAGACAAGTGTTTCGTCTTTAAAGACTGGCTCGAGAAGAACCTCAAAAAGAGAATATAACAATCTCGAAGGAGCATTTGAGAGAACCTGAAAAAGGTTCCATAAACATGGTTTCAGCTGAGTCAATCAAATGAGTATTTGAGGGAACCTGAAAAAGGTTCCATAAACATGATTTCAGCTGAGTCAATCTCCCCGATTGATCCATATGTCGGAACAGATGGATGGAGTACAACTTGGGATGAACTCAAGAGGGTCCTCAATCAAATACAGGATTCATCGAAACAAGCTTCTGCAAATACTGAAGAAAGACGAAATGAGGTATGGAGCAGATCATTCAAGAAGATACTAAACAAGCTACAGTTTGCATCAAAACAAGCCTCCATTCAGAGTCTGCAGCATACCAAGCCCGAGATGAAGATTTCGCTAGAAAATTAGTCATCGTCAAGGACAAAGAACAAGAAAAAGAAGAGCATCACTGCCAAGATTGATAGCACGGAGGGTAGGATAGGGGCTGCCTCTACTAGATTGGTTGTCTCAGATTTGGGGAAGAAAATTCTCGAACCCTTGACTTTGTATGATTATCTTTTTGTCCCTCCGTGGTCTTATGAATATAATGGTTGTGATTTCGACTACGTTTTGACTATTTCTGGTAATAATGTGACTGATTATTACCAAGCTAATTGTGATCTCAATCCCCAAAATGATCCTTAAATCGTACTTGATTCCGATGAACTCATTGTCAAGGCCAAAGAAGAACTCAATGATATCGCTTACGACAGCACCGATAACGAAGAGCCAACTCTCGAGCGTCATGGTGCACCATTTTCCATCAATTTAGATCTTTCCAATGAAGAGCAAAAGACACCGGAATATTCAAAAATGATATCTCAAGTAGAAGAAATCACAGAAGTCAACTTAAGGAGTGGAAAAGTGTTACCACCAAGAACAGCTCCAACAGACAAAAGAAAATAGATAATGACTCAAGAAAAGGTACCCCCACCTCCGCCAGTGCAAGAACCACATAATCGAGATAAAATCGGAGGATCGTACAAAGTAGACTACAATGTGCTAGCTCATCTTAGGAAGTTGCTTGCCCGACTAAGCATCTACGACGCTCTGATCCTGTCAAAGGAGATGAGAGAATCTCTGGTTACAACTTTGCTAGATCCAAAAATTTACTTAGCTCAGTTGGCTAGCACATCCTCAGATGAAGTTTGCTCGTTGGGAGAACAGTCAGGGGTAACCTTCACAGATGAAGACTTGCTGCTCGGTACCGCTGACCACAACCGTCCGCTCTACATCTTCGTCAACATTGGCAGATTTGTGTTATCCAGAGTTTTAGTGGATCCTGGAGCATCTTTTAACTTGATGAGTCTACGGACGTTAGCATATTTGGACTTCAACGTTCAAGAGCCCATCCCCGATAAGATTATGTTAAGAGGATTCAACCAAAAGGGAGAAAGAGCCCTTGGATCAAATCCCCGATAAGATGATGTTAAGAGGATTCAACCAAAAAGGAGAAAGAGCCCTTGGATCAATTCATTACTTATGATGGTCGGAGAACTCGTAACAACCGTTAAATTTCATATCATCGACGCCGAGACCTCTTTTACCGCTCTATTGGGTTGACCATGGATTCATGAGCATAACATGGTTCCATCATCCCTACACTAGTGCATTAAATACCACAAAGATGGGCAAGAAAATTGCATCAAGGGAGATCTACATCCATTTTCAGTGCATGAAGTTGGTATCCATAAAGATGCTGCGTACTATGTGCCTCCAAAGAAGACTGTCTTCTCGCGCGAACTTTTGACAAACAAAGGTAAAGGTTCAGAAAGATCACAAAAAGGAGGCCAGACAACTCCGCTCCAACAACCTTCTACCACTCCCTTACAAAGAGCTGGTGGAGGTTCTTCTAGTTCACCCATCCGAGGTCGAGGCCGGGGACACGAACGAGGAAAGATCAATTTAATTGATGACCGGACTAGGCCAACTATCAACATTGGTGATGAAGACAGTTCTAAAGATGAGGTGATGATGACAAAGCAGAAGAAACCTCAGTACGAGATATCCTTAAAAGATACAGAGAGGAATGAATATGAAACAATGTATGATCGGATAAACCACTATGTGAATACTATGACCCTCACTCCGATTCTCCCTCAAAAGGTCGAGAGTTTAGAGGTCAAGGAAGTCCGTAGTGTTGGTTCAAAACCGATTAAATTTTAACGTGCTTCTACCTCTACTAAGCTTGAAAAACATGTAAATTTGGATGTTGATTCTAATGAATTAATGGAAATGCCTTTTGTTTACTTCTCGCCTTGTGTTCAAAAGTTAATTCAACAGGGACACTTACCAAAACAACTATCTTTTGGTTACTTCTCGCCTTGTGTTCAAAAGTTAATTCAACAGGGACACTTACCAAAAACCTTTTGGTCACCTTGTGTTCAGAAGTTAATTTAACAAGGACACTTACCAAAACAAATGCCAAAAGATAAATTTCAACTTCTTAAAAAATTATGGAAAATTAATTCAACAGGTACACTTACCAAAACAAATGCCAAAAGATAAATTTCAACTTTTTGAAAACCTATGGAATGGTATAGAGACACTTACCAAAATAAATGCCAAAAGATAAATTTCAACTTTTTGAAAAATTATGGAATGCTTAAAAGTCAAACTCCCAATTCTAAAGAAGGTCTCGGATTTGGTAAAGTTGGACCAGTCGATGATTCTGAATTTTGCATGGTTGTTATTAGTAAGTCAGAAGAGGATTGTCTCGATACAGAAGATGACTCTGCTAATCATCCAATAGAAGATGCTCCGCCAGAATTTGAGGAAGAAATTAAATCCACTATCGATAAATTGAAGGAGATTAACCTCGGGACTGAAGAACGACCCCGAACTACATTTATAAGTTCTCTACTTGATGACGAAGAATCAGCAGAACTAGTCAAACTATTAGCAGAATTCAAAGATTGCTTCGCATGGAGCTATAATGAAATGTCAGGACTATCAGCAGAAGTAGCAGTCCATAAACTTGGGGTGGACAAGAATGTAACCCCAGTAAAACAAGCTCCAAGGAGAATGCGCCTCGAGATAGAACAACAAGTCATTGCCGAGGTAGAGAAATTGATAGACGCCAACTTTGTTAAAGAGGAGCAGTACCCCACATTGTTAGCCAATATTGTACCTGTTAAAAAGAAAAATGGACAGATCCGCGTTTGTGTCGACTTCATATGTTCAAAAGACGAGTTTCCACTACCTATACCAGAGATGATGGTGGACATCGCTTCGACACATGAGATTTTCTCCTTCATGGATGGATCGTCGGGATATAACCAAATTAAGATGGCTCCCGATGATGCAGCGCTTACAGCTTTTAGAACACCAATTGGAATCTTCTGCTACACAGTGATGTCGTTCGGCCTAAAGAACGTCGGACCAACATATCAGCGTGCAATGACGAAGATTTTTGACGACCTCATTCACAATCAAGTAGTATGCTACGTGGATGATTTGGTCATCAAAAGTAAACAGAAAATAGACCATTTGTACCATTTGAGGATCGTGTTTGAACGATTACGACGACATGACCTTAAAATTAATCCCTTAAAGTGCGCCTTTGGCGTCACCTCCGAGAAATTTCTAGGATTTGTTGTCCGTCATCAGGGAATCGAGATCGACCCGGATAAGATTAAAGCTATCTTGGAAATGCCTCGCCCTAAAACCTTGAAGCAGCTACGTTCCTTCTAGGGGAAGTTGGCATATCTGAGACGCTTTATTTCTAATCTGTCAAGTAGGTGTCAGCCTTTCTCAGCATTAATAAAAAAGGACGCAAAATTTATTTTGGAAGAGAAATGCAAGTGGGTCTTTGAGGACGTTAAACAATATTTAATGACACCTCCTGTTCTGGTAGCCCCTATTGTAGGGAAACCGTTGATACTGTATACCGCGGCTTTAGATGACTCTCTTGGAGCCCTCTTAGCCAACTCAATGAGGACGGAATAGAAAATGCGTTCTACTACTTGAGTCGTCGTCTAATACCGACAGAGATAAGGTATCCACCTATTGAGAAGCATCGGCACTAATTTTCGACGCTCAAAAGCTTAGACATCACATGCTTTCTCATAAGATCACCCTAATTTTGAAAGTTAATCCATTGAAATATTTGATGACCCGACCAACACTCTCTGGACGTTTAGCAAGATGGTCAATGATCTTATTACAATTTGATATAACTTTTGTGCCCGTACGTGCTATCAAGGGACAGATTTTAGCAGACTTTCTCGCTGCACACCCACTGCCAGCTGAGTCCTCTCTCAATGATGAGTTACCAGACGAGCAGATACTACAAATGGAATTTTCTAGTGCGTAGTGCTGGGAAATGTACTTCAATGGTGCTTCGTCAGCCAGGAAAGACAAGGGATCAGGCACAGTTATACCAGGCAAGGCAGGGATCGGTTTGATCTTTATTACGCCAGATAAGGGTATGTTGAGGTTTTCGTACCACCTGACAGAGTCGTGCACCAACAATGAAGCAAATTATGAAGCTTTATTCACCGGATTGGAATTGGCAATTTCAGTGGGTATAACAAACATTGTCATTTATGGTGACTCTCAACTTGTCATTCAGCAAGTCACCAGACAATACAGAATTTTGAAACCAAGATTAGCAGAATACCATCAGTACGTGATGAAGCTCCTGGAGCAGATTCCTGTGGTGACTTTCTATCGGATTCCTCAGGTAGATAATGCCCATGTCGATGCTCTAGCAAAACTTGCTAAGGAAATGGCGTGTCCCCCGGAGGATTCCTTCAAAGTCACGGTACAAGGGAGACGAGTCTTGTCTCAAAATGACTTCAAAACTCTACACAAACTTGGAAAAGAAGAAACAATAAATACAGTTGCAGACATCAATGAAGATTGGCGCAAGCCATTAATAGAATATTTGCATATTGGAAAGCTGCCAGAGGATAAGTCTGAGGCGCACCACATCAGAAGAAGGGCCATGTCTTACACCCTGGTGGGAAATGTTCTCTACAGAAGATTGTTCGACCAATTGTGGCTATAGTGTTTGAGCAAAGCCGAGTCACAAAATATTGTTAAAGAAGTACATGTCGGATTGTGTGGCGCTCACCAGTCGGGACCAAAAAAGAAAATGAAGATCAAAAGACCCGATATTATTGGCCAGCAATGATGTCCGATTGCATGGATACAACCAGAAGATGTCACCAATGCGTCTTACACCAAAATGTGCTACACCCAACAGTTGCCTCGTGGCCATTCGACTGTTGGAGCACAAACATAATAGGTTTGATAGACCCTCCATCTTCTAAAGGACACAAGTTCATACTTGCCGCTACATATTATTTCTCCAAATGGGCAGAGGCGGTACCATTACGTGAGGTTATGGCACAGTACGTCCTTCAATTTTACAAAAGCCAAATTGTCTACTTTTTTGGAGTACCGCGAAGAATAATCTCTGACAATGGGACAACTTTCAAAAGTACAAAGATCAACAATTTTGTCAAAATACATGGGATAGATTGGAGATACTCTACAATTTACTATCCCAGAGCAAATGGTCTGGCTGCTTCAACAAGACACTGGTATAGATTTTGAAGAAAACCCTAGATGAAAATAAAAGGGATTGGCATAAAAAACTGTTAGAAGCCTTGTAGGCCTACCGAACCACTTTCAGGACTCCCACTCAGTGTACACTTTATACGCTCGTGTACAGGACCGACGCCGTGTTACCGCTAGAAATGCAGACACCATCTCTCAGAGTCGTCGTTGCCAACCAACTCACAACGGAAGAAAGCACAAAACTCAGACTTGAAGAACTGGAGAGNAATTAGTATGATTTCATATTTTTTTAAAATTAAACATATATATTAAATGTCCCTCTAAAGCGGGTGACATGATTCCTATTTCGTTGACCGGCAGCTTTCAAAGGACAACCACCCAACCTAAAATTTGAGCCGACGCCTAATGAATTCCCTTTAATAATGGAAATTAGTTAAGAAAAATTCATTCCAAGGGCCAGCCCTTTTTACCAAGGGTCGCTTTAAACACATCTTCAAAAATTCATCTAAATTCAATGAATCATCAAATAACTACTCTAGCGCTTAAGCTCGGGGTACCTGGTGCTTAGGTGTGGCTCTCTCTATGTAACTAGCGCGTAAGCGCCAACCCTAGTCGCTTAGGCGCCCCAGTTCATTTTTGCACCTTCTTCATACCCTTTTCACTCCTTTTACCATTTTTCATCTATTTGATTTTACCTGAAAGAAAAATACACAAATATGTGTTATTAAAGCATAATATCTCAAAAATAGGCATAAAAATGTGTATAAAAAGTATATATATCACATCTCAAGCTGCAGCATTATTTAGGAAAATTGACTAAATTGGAATGATTTTTTTTCAAACACCCCATGTGATTGAAGAAAATTCATTAGGACAGATGATTAATTCTCAAACCTTATTAAAAACTTTAAATGCTATTAAGAATAGACCCAATAACACCTATTCTAACTTTCACAACCAAGGTTTAAAAAATCATCCTAATTTTAACTAAAATAATAACTCTAATGGTGGAAGTTAACAATGGGGGAACAACCAAGTGAACCCATTAAGAAACTGTAACAACAAGGGTAGTGCTAACTATAGACCTACTTATCCTCCTAGATTAGTAACAAAAAAATTAAAAGGAAGAAGTTATATATGGAAGAAGTGGTGTTACAAAAGGGAAATCAATTACAATGTGAAAGTGTCATTATTTAAAACTTTGAGAATCAAATGGGACAAATTGGTAACACACTTAGCAATAGGCCGCAGGGAACACTTCCTATTAAAGTTAAAATCAATCTTACAGACATAAGTAAAGAACAAGTGTGAGTTAAGGCTATCCAACTTAGAAGTGAAAATGAATTAAATGTTGGAGTTCAAAAAGAGATTGAAGTTGAGAGAGAAAATAAAGAGACTGAAAAACTTGAAGAAACTAATTCTAAAGAAGTGGAAAAACATGTTTCTCCAAATACGATTAATTTAGAAAGACCATCACCTTCTTTTCCACAAAGACTTAGGCAGCAAAAGTTGGATCAATAATTTTCAAAAAATTTTAAAAAATTTAAAAGCTTACAATTAATATTCCTTTTGTAGAAGCTTTAGAAAAGGTGCTAAGTTATGTTAAACTTATGAAAGAAATCTTAGATAAGAAAAGGAAGTTTGAAGATTATGAAACTGTTGTACTTAGTGAAGAATTTAGTGTAATAAATCAGAAGAAGCATCCTAAAAACTTAAAGATCCTGGTAACTTCGCTACACCTTGTGCGATTAGAGAAATATTTTATGTAAATGCTTTATATGATTTAGGAGCTAGCAATAATTTTATGCCTTTATCTATTTTTAGAGGGTTAGGTTTATGAGAGATTTCTCCCACTACTGTAACACACCCTATAGTTAGTTGATTGATCTACCACGTATCCTAAGAAGGTTATAGAGGATGTGTTCATTAAAGTGGATAAATTTATCTTCTCTGTTGATTTCATTATGCTAGATATGGAAGATGATAATGAAATACCTATCATTTTGGGGAGACCTTTTCTTGTCACTAGATGAGCAATGATAGATGCACAAAAAAGAGAACTAACTATGAGAGTTAATGACCAGGAAGTTACATTTATTGTGCTTAAATCAATAAAGTATCCTGAAAAAAGAAAAGATGGGAAGTGTTATATAAAGGATATTTTTTTATTATATAGTTGTTAATCATTTTGTGAAGTCATAACATATCAAAAAGAGCTGAAAGTGAATATGAAATTGATTTTCAAGACAAATCAAATGAGGTAATTAATGAGGATTCAAATTATGCTTAGGACAATTTTGAAATTTTAGATATTATGAAATAAAGAAAATCATTGATTCCTTCAATACAAAAACCTCTTGAACTTGAAGTGAAGGTGCTCCCTGCTCATTTAAAATATGTATTTTTTGGGAACTCACCTACATTACCAGTTAAATATCCTCAGACTTGACTGTAGAATAAGAAGAAAAATTATTTGAGCATTAAAAAATCATAAGAAAGTCTTTGGAGGGACATTAGCTGATATTAAAGGAATTAGCCCTTCAATCTGTATGCACAAAAATTTAAGGGAAGATAACTATAAGCCCAAGGTTGATCCTTAAAGGAGATTTAACCCTATAATGAAAGAAGTAATCAAGAAAGAAATTTTAAAGTGGTTGGATGCTGGAATTATTTATTCTATTTATGATAGTTCTTGGGTTACTCCTATTCATTATGTTCCTAAGACAAAGGGAGTGACAATAATTATTAACGAAAGGAATGATTTAATTCCTATTAGACAAGTCACTAGGTGGAAAATTTGTATCAATTATAGATAATTAAATTTTGCTATTAAAAAAGATCATGTTCCTTGATACACCAAAAATATATAGTGTTTTTAGACACATTTTTATACCTATTTCTGAGATATTTTATTTTAATGGAAGGTATTTTTGTCCTTTTCTTACAAATACAAGTAAAAATGGAAAAAACCATACAGGAATGAAAAAGGATCAAATTTGGAGCAAAAAGGTGAAAATTTGTGTAAAAGAGTTTTGGCGCCAAAGCGCCACATCCGGCGCTTAAGCACCGGTTAAACAGAGAAGGCTACGCCTAAGCTTTGAGACCCCACGCTTAAGCACCAGTGGCAGTTACTAGATGAGTAAAATTAGTTTTACAGAATTTCGAAGAGGTTTCTTAGGCACCCATTGGCTTAATAGATGGTTGTAACCACCATGGACGAAAATTATCATGAAAGGATTTTTGAGGCTCCCATTGGCTTAATAGGTGGTTGTAACCACCATGGACAAAAATTATCATGAAAGGATGCATCTCTTGGTAAATTCATCAAATCAAGACACATTTTGAAGAGATCCCAAGTCACCTCTTGGAAAACTATAAAAGAAAGAAAAGAGGACTTAGAAAAGAGTCCTGAAAATATTGGCAAGTTTTGAAAGTTCTTTTCTAGGGAGTTATTTGGAGAGATTTTTAGGAACCACTTTTAATTAACTTAATCCTTTTTGTTTTTTTTTTTGAGTGATTGTAAAAGAGAAGAGATTCAAAGGAACTTCAAGAGTTTAGTGGAGGTCTTGAGATAAGGTTTTATCTTTTTGTTTTAGACTACTTTTGGTTTTAATCGAGACTTGTTGTTGGTTTTACAATGATTTCCTCTTTTAAACTAAAGCGTGGTTTTGTTTTCTCCATTGATTCTGAGTAGTTTTCTTTATCTTTCTTCTTAAAATGATAAGTAATTAAGTTTTGTATGGAAGTTGTGAAGAGTATTGATCTTTAATGTTGGAAGAAGTTGTGATGATTTCAATCCATGCACTTCATTTACTTTTTGATTTGGCCAATCCAGATGATAAAATTTGTTGTGAAAACATGTAAGAACCGGGCTGGTATTGTCATAGTCAACAATTAGAAAGAATCACATGAGGTTGTATGAATGAGAATGTAGTTCATATGATTGAGTGCAAATAAATAGGGAAATATTCATTGATGGGTGTAGAGTTAGAGGACTTTAAAGTGATAGGTTAAAGCCCCCAACTTGGTTTATTATTTTAGGTTCTGATATGAGAGTGTTAGCCCCCAGGTGGAGGGCATCTAGGGAACTCTAAAGTGAGAGCTAGTATCTTCCCTGCCTAGCCGGTCTTCAGAACTATTCAAACTTAAGGAGGGAATCGAGGGAACTTTAGAGTGAGAGCTAGTATCTTCCCTACCTAGCTGGTCTTCAGAACTATTCAAACTTTAAATTAGTCAATGTTCTTCATATCATCTCTAGTAAGGGTAAAGAATATTATTACTCATATTTGGCACAACACAATTTGCATACTTCCACAACAGTAAGGGTAAAGAATATTATTGCTCCTATTTGACACAACACAATTTGCATACTTTCACAATAGAATTCCTATACATGGTATCTTCCCTACCTATCTGGTCTTTAGAACTATTCAAACTTTAAATTAGCCAATGTTCTTTATAGCATCTCTAGTAAGGTCGGTCTTCAAAACTATTCAAACTTTAAATTAGCCAATATTCTTTATAGCATCTCTAGTAAGGGCCTAGCCTGTCTTCAGAACTATTCAAACTTTAAATTAGCCAATGTTCTTTATATCATCTCTAGTAAGGGTTCTGCCTAGCCGATCTTCAGAACTATTCAAACTTTAAATTAGCCAATGTTCTTTATAGCAACTCTAGTAAGGGTAAAAAATAATATTGCTCATATTTGACATAACACAATTTGCATACCTCCACAAGAAAATTCATGTACTTATTACTGATCATTAAAAGAAGAAAGAAATTTTCATATTAAATATTTTTCTTCCACAAAAACTTTAGTTATCTTTTTAAGTTGTTACTGTTTCGTTAAAATATCAAAAATACCAAAATATTTAAATTTTAAATCCTATCAAAAATCATTTTTAGTTTAAGTAATTATCTTTTTAAAAATAGAAAAACTTTCTAAAAAGTGTATATTGCATAATCTTTTTGTTTTTAGTTTAAGTAAGTATCTTTTAAAAAATAGAAAAACTTTCAAAAAGGTGCATATTGCATAAATCTTCCCTGTGGGTTCGATATTCAGGTCTTAATCAAAAAGTCCTACATTACTTGATAACGTTACGTATACTTGCGTAGTATCCCAACATAAATATATATAAATAAAAAAGTTAAATTCTTATTTTTCTTCAAGATCAAGTTTTTATTTTTGTTGCAAAATAAGGAAATATAAGTGAAAAATACCATCAGAACTATTGTTATACTGTGCATAAGCACTAAGTATTCATGGATATAAAGTTTTTTGCGCCATTGCCGGGAAAGAAAACTAAGTAAATTTCTATTTTTAGAAAGTCTTATTTAAAGTTTAAATATTGTATCTTATTTTGTTTGTTTTATTTTATTTTATATTAGCGTATGCATAGTTCAGGTTCTTAAGGACTAGTGCCCTATGATTCTGAATTAGAAAGAACTATTAGAAAATCAAAAAAACCAAAAAAAATAAAAATATTGAAAAATCCAAAGAAATTATAGAAATGCAAACCAAAATAAGCAAAATGCTGAAATTCATCAAGAGTTTAGACCTTTAAGAGATTATTTTAACCCTACTGTAGATGAACTTCATTCTAGTATTCAAAAACCTACTGTAGTGGCTAATTCATTTGAGCTTAATCTTATTATTATCTAAATGGTATTAAATAATCAGTTTGGGGGATCACCAATAGATGAACCAAATTTATATCTTACCAAATTTCTAAAATTGTGTGCTACATTTAAATACGATGGTGTTTCAGATAATTCCATAAGACTTAGGATATTTCCTTTCTCACTGAGGGATAAAGCTAAGATGTGGTTGATTTCGTTAGCACCTGGATCTATCAGGACTTGGGGTGATTTAGCACAAAAATTCCTTGATAAATATTTTCCACTATAAAATATTGTGAAGCTTAGAAATGATATTACATTTTTTAATCAATTTCAAGTGGAATCAAGTTATAAAGCATGGGAACAATTTAAAGAACTCTTAAGAAAGTGTTCACACCATGCTATACCAGATTGGTTAATAATTCAAACCTTTTATAATGGATTAATTGGTTCACTTAGATCTATTATCGATGCCACTGCTGGTGGTTCATTGATATCAAAACAATTTCATGACGCTTATGCTTTAATTGAAGAGATGACTACCAATAATTTTCAATGGCCTTCTGAGAGGGTAAATCCTAAGAAAGTAGCCAATATTCATGAAACTGATGCATTTACTATGTTAGCAAATCAAGTTGCTGCAATTTCAAGAAAGTTAGACCAATTTGGAATGAATTTTCTCAACCAATTTCCATGATTGAAGAAAATTCATTAGGCCAAATGGTAGATTCTCAAGCATCATTATTAACTTTAAATGCCATAAATAATAAGTAAAATAACCCATATTCCAATTATTATAACCTAGGTTGGAAGAACCATCCCAACTTTAACTGGAATAACAATTCTGGTGGTAATAATCAGCAATGGGGGAACAACCAAGTAAACCCATTGGAAAACTGGAACAACCAAGGGAATAATAATTATAGATCTACTTATCCTTCAGGTAATAATAGTAATACACAATTTAAGGATAAGAAGTCATCTATAGAAGAAGTGGTGTTACAAATGGGTAATCAATTACAAAGTCAAGGAGTTACAATTAAATATTGAGAATCAACTTGGGAAAATTGCAAGTTCGTTAAGTAATAGATCCCAAGGAAAACTTCCTTGTAATACTAAATCAAATCCAAAAGATCAGAATAAAGAGCAAGTTAAAGTCGTACAACTTTGAAGTGGAAGAGAGTTGGAAGGTAGGGTTCAAAAAGAGATTGAAGTAGAGAGAGAAGAAATTGAAGAATAAAAAGACGATGCTCCGAAAGATTCTGAAAGACCTATTTCTCTGCCAAAAATTGATTTAGAAAAACCACCAACTACATTTCCTCAGAGAAAAGACCTATTTCTTTGCCGAAAATTGATTTAGAAAATTCAACACCTCCATTTCCTCAGATACTTCGACAACAAAAGTTGGATAGGCAATTTTTAAAATTTTTGGAAATATTTGAGAAGCTTACGATCAATATTCCATTTGCTGAAGCCTTAGAACAAATGCCAAGCTATGTAAAGTTTATGAAGGATATTATAGAAAAGGAAGTTTTAAGATAACGAGTCAAGCTATGTAAAGTTTATGAAGGATATTCTCAACAGAAAAGGAAGTTTGAAGATAATGAGAGCGTTGTACTTAGTGAGGAGTGTAGTGCTATATTTTAGAATAAACTTCCTAAAAAACTTAAGTATCCTGATAGCTTTACAATTCCATGTCCAGTAGGAGACAGATTTTATGGGAAAGCTTTATGTGATTTAGGTGCAATCATTAACCTTATGCTATTATCAATCTTTAAAAGATTGGGATTAGGAGAAATAACCCCTACTGCAGTAACTCTGCAGTTAGCAGATCGTTCAATAACTTATCCTAAAGGAGTTATAGAAGATGTTCTAGTGAAAGTGGATCAATATATCTTTCGTGTTGATTTCATTGTGCTAGATATGGAGGAAGATAAAGAGATGCCTATCATTTTGGGGAGACCTTTCCTAGCCACAGGAAGAGCAATGATAGATGTGCAGAAAGGGGAATTAATAATGTGTGTCAATGATCAAATTGTTACTTTTAACATTTCAAAATCAATGAAATACTCTGTAAAAGGTAAAGATGATGAATGCTATAGAATGGATGTTATAAGATATTTGAGCGAATGTCTTTTGAAGACTACTTATGAAGAAAACTCTGAAGAAAAAGATTTGGAACACGAGCAAGAAGAGGAAATAGATCAATGTGTAAACCTTTTTAAGGAATATTCAAGTTATGTTCAGGAAAGTTTTGAAATTTTGGACACGATAGACAAAGATGAATTATTTTGTCCATCTATTGAAAAACCTATAGAACTTGAGTTGAAATTACTTCGTGAACATTTAAAATATGCCTTTTTAGGAGATTCCTCTACTTCACCTATTATAATTTCCTCAAAGTTAATAAAGGAAGAAGAAGAAAAGTTGATGAAAATTTTGAAAAATTTTAAGAAAGCCTTTGGATGGACAATTGCTGATATTAAAGGAATCAGTCCTTCAATTTGTATGCATAGAATTAATCTGGAAAAAAACTGCAAACTCAAGACTGATCCACGAAGGAGATTGAATCCTGTTATGGAAGAGGTTTTTAAGAAAGAAATTTTAAAGTGGTTAGATGTTGGAATTATCTACCCTATTTCAGATAGTGCATGGGTTAGTCCAATCAGTTTGTTCCTAAGAAAGGAGTAATTGTAACTGTGAATGAGCATAATGAGTTAATACCTACTAGACAAATTACAGGGTTCCTAAGAAAGGAGGAGTAAATGTAACTATAAATGAGCATAATGAATTAATACCTACTAGACAAGTTACAAGGTGGCGAATATGTATTGATTATAGAAAATTAAATCTTTTCACTAAGAAAGATCATTTTCCACTACCCCTTCTAGACAAATGCTGGATAGACTAGCTGGGCATAAATACTTTTATTTTCTGGATGGATATACCGGTAGTCACCAAATTCAAATATCTCCTGAGGATCAAGAGAAAATAACATTTACTAGTTCTTCTGGTACTTTTGCTTTTATAAGAATGCCCTTTGGCTTATGTAATGCCCCTACTTCATTTCAAAGATATATGATGCCATTTTTTTGTGATTTAATTGAAAAATGGATTGAAGTCTTTATGGATGACTTTTCAGTGTATGGAACTTCATTTGACTCATGTTTAGAACATTTATCTAAAGTTCTTAAGTGCAGTGAAGAAACAAATTTAGCCATTTACTGAGAAAAATGCCAATTTATGATAGCAGGAGGAATTGTATTAGGTCATCAAATATCAGAAAATAGTATGGAAGTAGATCCTGCTTAAAATTTCAGGTTTTGCTAATTTGCCTTATCCAACAAATGTAAGGGAAATTATGAGTTTTTTTAGGACATGTTGAATTCTACAGGTGATATTTTAAGGAATTTTCTAAGATTGCTAAGCCTTTATGCCATTTACTGGAGAAAGAAGCAATTTTCAATTTTAATGAGGAATGCCTAAAAGCTTTTAAATTACTAAAAGAAAACTTAATCACTACACCAATTATAGTTCCACCAAATTGGGAAAAACCTTTTGAACTTATGTGTGATGCAAGTGATTATGTTATTGGAGTTGTTTTATAACAAAGATAAGATAAAATTTTTAAAGTTATTTACTATGCTAGTAAGACTCTTAATAAAACTCAAATTAATTATACAACAACTGAGAAAAAGTTATTAATAATAGTATATGCCTTTGATAAATTTAGATCATATTTGATTGGAACTTATTGTATAGTGCATACAGATCATTCTGCTATTAAGTACTTTATGAAAAAGCCGAGAATTATATGATGGATTCCTCTTTTACAAGAATTTAATTTTGAAATTATAGATTGGAAGGGAACTGAAAATCAAATTGTTTTTCATTTGTCCAGGCTTGAATTAGAAAAATCACTTGGTTTTGAAAAAGAAATTAAATAACATTTTCTAGATGAAAAATTGTCACTACAAATGAGTGGCATGTTCCGTGGTATGCCGACATTGTGAACTATATTGTCAGTAATCTTAAACCCTATGGAATGACATACCAACAAATGAGGAAATTTATTTCTGAAGCTAATTGGCCCATATTTATATAAATAAGAAAATGTTCTGATCATTAGAAGATGTGTACCATTAGATGAAACTTATGAAATTATCCAAAAATGTCATAATTCTTATTTTGGGGGACATTTTTGGTGTTGATAAAACAACATACAAAATTATACAATCTAGATTTTATTGGCCTATAATTTTTGGATATGTTAATGCTTATATCAAAACTTGTGATGGATGTCAAATAGTAGGCAATATTTCTAGAAGAAATGAGATGCCCCTCAATTTTATGCTAGAAGTTGAAATATTTGATGTTTGNTAGCTCGTCACCACCGTTCGTTTTATCAACTATATATTCCTGGAGAGACTATTGAGAGACAAAAATTTGTTTTTTTTTAATGAAGAGTGGAATTAAGTTAAGTGTTAGGAATCTTGTGTTTGGAGTCATGTTTTTAAGTGTGTTAGTGTTTATGTCTTGTGTTCAGTGTTTGTGTCACTTATGTGTTTAATTGTAAATGTTTGTTAAGTGTTTTAAACTTTGTAAAATGTTCTTATCCAAGACTATTTGGAGAGAGAACTAAATATTAAATGTGTTATTACTTGTTTTTGAATTAATATAAGTTTCTTTTTGTGAAAATTTGTGTTATTTTTAGCCTCGAATTGAATTAATTATTATGGAGAATTTTGAGAGAGAAGGGGTTATAGAAAGTAAAAATAGTCATTTAAGTGCTATGAAACAATTTAGGGGTGGTTTACTTAAGCTAATAGTTCATTTTAATTAAAATTAAAATTTTCAAAAATTGTGCACTAGCGCCTAGGCGCGACATCTCGTGCTTAAGAGCGAGCCAACCCGAGAGGCAGACGCTTAAGCGCCACTTACCCGGGCTTAAATGCTGGTTTGCAAACTATTAAAAGTGAATTTTTTAGTCCAAAAATACCATTTTTAATGCCTCCTATCATCTTCCCCAACTCAACTTCACGATTTTGAGGGCTAGGGCAAGCGAAATTTGGAGATTTCTTGGTGGAATCAAGTGAGATTTGCTAGATCCAAGTTCCTTGAGGTAAGAGCTTTATTCTTATAGCAAAAATGTTGGATTTTCACCATATATTTTAAGCACATTTGGAAGATTTTGAAAATTTACTATTCATGGTGAAAAGTGAAGAAAAATCTATGGAAATTGCTTGGGAAGTTTAGTTAGTGCTTTTGGAAGTTTAGTTTAGTGATTTAAACTTGATTTTTAAAGTTATTTTTGGAATTTATCAAGTTTGTAGAATGACACCAAGAATGAAAAGGAGCAGAGGAAAGAGCCCATTTAATTCGAACAAATTTGTCAGTTCAAAAGCTCAAGATCGATATAGTGAAGCTCTACAGTCACGAAAATTGATGCAGGAGCGATGTTTTAAGAGTGCAGGTGGAGAAGTGGAAGACCTGATAGTCCGTCGATAGTGGGAACAGTTCCGTTGTTTCTCTGTTATCGCTGTAATTTATGTTGTAAGGGAGTTTTATGCAAATCTCCCAAAGGCTGAGGACGATTGAGTTATGGTTTGAGTGAAGTTGGTACCTTTTACTCCAGAGGTAATCAACTTGTTTTACCATTTACCACAAGTTGGTACCTTTTACGCCATTTTATAGAGAGCTAGTGCCAGATTTGGCACCTGAAGTGCAAAATTAGGATGAACAGCGTGGACTTAAACAAGCTGGCGCCAAAAGCGCAAGAGGCACCTTTTTTGTGGATTAAGGTAGTTTGGAACAAATTTTGCACGAATTTTCAAAGGAAAACTTGTTCTAAATACCCATTGGGGTGATTCAATACATGTAGACACTTTGGAAGGTTTTTTTTATGAAGGGATGTGTCTCTTAGATCAATGGACATGTCATTTGAATTAAAAAGGGTTGACTTTTGGATAAATATTTGGAGGGAATTTTGAATTCTTTTTGGAGGGAGACAGCCTTTCATAAAAGAGAGGTTTTGAAGAACTTGAAGGTGGTGGCGTGTAAGGGGGGAGAAAGAGGGAGAGAGGGAGAGAGGGAGAGAGAGAGGGAGAAAGGAGAGGGCTTGAAGATTTTCTTGAAGGATTATAAGAGAAGAGGGAAGGTTAGAGATTTATTCTTCATTACACTTCTAAGAGAGAATTGAGAGTGCTTGTAAGGAGAGAAAGGCTTGAAGAGAACATCTAGGGATTTGTTTAGGAAGGACTATGAGATAAGTTGTGTCTTTTATTTCTTTTATTTTGTGAACTTGTTTTTATATATGAAATCAGAGTTTTATCGTATCCTTCTCATGAATTCTGAGTAGTCTTCTTTATCCTTCTTCCTACCTTGAGATATGGTTTTGTGAAGAATTGAACTCCAATCTTCATTTACTTTTTAATTTGGCCAATTGAATTGTTAAAATATGTTGAGAAACATATGTTCCGAAAGGGCTATGATTTCTAAAATATGGTGAGAATCACATTTAATTTCATGGGAAAGGATGCCATCCATGGAGTTGAGTGCAAATAAATAGAGAAATATACTTTGTTGGATGCAGAATTGAAGATTTTAAGGTGNGGATTTGAGGTAAAGCGCTTTTCATCTAAACTATGAAAATTATGGGGTCAGTTTGACTTCATCTTTTTCAAAACTAAAATATAACGTCCTTCCGAAGCGGGCAACGTGATTTCAATTCTGATGACCGACAGCTTCTTACGGGCAAACCGTCCTTCCGAAGCGGGCAACGGGATTTTAATTCCGATGACCGACAGCTTCTTACGGGCTCCTTCCGAAGCGGGCAACGGGGTTTTAATTCTGATGACCGACAGCTTCTTACGGGCAAACCCCACACCAAAAATTGTCCTTCCAAAGCGGGCAACGGGATTTCAATTCCGATGACCGACAGCTTCTTACGGGCAAAAATCCTTCCGAAGCGGGCAGGGATTTCAATTCCGATGACCGACAGCTTCTTACGGGCACATCCTTCCGAAGCAGGCAACGGGATTTCAATTCCGATGACCGACAGCTTCTTACGGGCAAACCCCCATCCTTCCGAAGCAGGCAACGGGATTTCAATTCCGATGACCGACAGCTTCTTACGGGCAAACCCCCCGAAGCGGACAACGGGATTTCAATTCCGATGACCGACAGCTTCTTACGGGCAAACTAAAACATCCTTCCGAAGCGGGCAGGGATTTCAATTCCGATGACCGACAGCTTCTTACGGGCACATCCTTCCGAAGCAGGCAACGGGATTTCAATTCCGATGACCGACAGCTTCTTACGGGCAAACCCCACACAAAGCGGACAACGGGATTTCAATTCCGATGACCGACAGCTTCTTACGGGCAAACCCCACACAGCGGGCGACGGGATTTCAATTCCGATGACCGACAACTTCTTACGGGCAAACCCTACACCAAAAATAGTGCCGACAATAAATAGAGAAATATACTTTGTTGGATGCAGAATTGAAGATTTTAAGGTGACATATTAAAATCCCCAATTTGGTCCAGTTGATTGGAAATGGATGCAAGATTGTTAGCCCTCAGATGAGAGAGTAATGGGAGCTCTAGAGTGGCAGTCGGTATCCTCCCAGCCTAACCACAGAATTAGGGACTAAACTCTGACTTAGTCAATGTTCTTTATGCACTCGGAAGAGGGTAAAGAATGAGATTGCTCCTATTTGGCACAAAACAGTTTCTATATATATTTTTAAATGATTTTAATTTCTTCACAATCCATATACTCATTGTAAAGGAGAAGTATGTTTTCTTAAATTTGAACTTTCCGTCACAAAAACTTTGTTAGTTTTCATAAGTTTACTTTTGAAAGATTAGCATTTAATTTAGTTAACTTTGTCTTTCAAATGCTTTTTAATTAGTATTCACTTGTTACTTAATATTCAAATTTTGCACTTTACTTTTTGTAGTTTTAAAATTTGTACTTTGCATTACAATCTTAAGAATTTACTTATAGGTATTTCCAACTTCCTTGTCGGATTGATATCTAGAACTCAATTAATTTTTCAAACTGATTTGAGTAAGTGTTATGAAAAATTTGGAATTCGAATTTGGGGAAATTGATTTGATCATGGAGTTCAATCTGGGGAATTTGAGGATATGGCTAAAATTGGAGATTTTGGATTAAGATTGAAATTGGACTTGAAATTGGGTTTAATTGAACTTGGATTTGTTTTCAACTGAGATTGGGAATGATGAATTTGAGTTTAGAATTGAAATTGGGGGAGATTGAAGTCAATTTAGTGGAAATTGGGGAACCTTTAAGGGCAATTTGGCGATTTTGGCCAAAATGGGTCAATTTGATCAAATTAGGTCCAATGGATGTTTCAAATTGATTTTGGGGACATTTGGAATTATTCTGGAGATTTTGGAAATTTTTGGAATTTTTTGGGTAGGAAGGGTATTTTGGTAGTTTTGGGGACTCTGAGGGTATTTTGGTAAATTTGAGTGATTAGGAATGAATTGAAATGATTTTTGAAGAGAGTTTGAAAATTTGGGTAATTTTGGAAGTTTTTGGAAAATTTGGGTTTGGGGGCAATTTGGTAATTTGGTGAAGTTTGGGGTCAAAGAGGGTCAAAATTGGGATTTTGGTGAAATTGGGATTGATTTGGGTATGTTAATAATGAGGTCACCNGTGTATTTGTCCCGAAGGATAAACACAAGAATTGAGAGTGAGGCTCGATCAAATAAACTAAAGAAAATTATGANAGAGGAAGTCATTTCAGAAATTTCATTATGGAGAAGTTATTAAAGAAATATCATATGAATCATAAGATTGCTACTGCTTATCATCCTCATACAAGTGGTTTGGCTAAATTATCCAATCAAGAAATTAAAAGAATTATGGAAAAATCTGTGAATCCAACAAAAATGGATTGGTCAGTGAAACTTGACTATGCTTTATGGGCTTATAGGACTGCATATAGAACTGCTATAGGAATGTCCCCTTATAGGCTAATATTTGGGAAAACTTGTCACTTACCAGTTGAACTTGAACATAAAGCATATTGGGCTATTAAAGAGTTCAATTATAAAGGTTGGTAAGAAAAGATTATTACAATTAAATGAGCTTAAAGAGATAAGGAATGAATCTTATGAGAGAGCTAAGATTTATAAAGAAAAGATGAAAATTTGGCATGATCGAAAGATTCTTACTAAAAATTTTCAGTCAGGGCAACATGTTTTGCTATATAATGCAATGTTACAATTATTTCCAGGCAAACTTAAGTCCAGGTGGATGGGCCCATTTATTGTGAAAAAAGTTTATCCTTATGGAGTTGTAGATATTAAAGATCCTAATTCTGAGAAAATTTTTAAAGTGAATGGACATGAATTAAAATCTTATTATATAGGGTATCAGCATAAATATAATGATGGAATAATGTTGGGTCAACCAGAATGAGCACTGGTTACGTCGGGCTGACAACGTAAAACCAAGCGGTTTGTGGGAGGCAACCCAAAGTAATCAGTGTGTTTTTGCTTTGATTGTTATTTTGAGTCTGATTAAGAAATTTTTGGTAGCATTTTTTAGTTTTTTTTGTGCTAGTAATGATTTTTAGACTTTATTTAGTGACGTAGACATGTTAGAATGAGAATTTGGACATTAAGTTGACTGGTGCAAAAATGTGGACTGACGCTTAAGCCCAGATTCAGCGCTTAAGCACGACAATTTAATCACATGTGCAAATTTTGATTTCTAGAAGGTGTAACTACAATTTAGTTGGAATAAACGTGTCGTGGAAGTTTCTAGTCGTGCCTAGAAGTTATGAGGGAGAATTATACCTAAAATAGAAGGGGTTTGTGAAGGAATTTCACCCCAGATTATTTTTAGCCCTAAAAGTCTAAAAAAGAGAGAGATTTAGAGAAAATGTCTTCATGGTAGATGGATTTGAAGAAAAAGGAAGAAGCCATGAGGAAGAAGTTCATTAGTCAAAGTGCACAGGAGATGTATAACGGTTTCTTAGCCATTAGTATTGAAGGGATATCGGAGAAGATCAACCAGATGGAGAATACTATATCTATATTAGAGACTAAGGTGCTTGAATTGCATGATCATCTAGAACATATTGGGTGGCAACTTAAGATGCAATTTAGCCATACCAGTTATGTAGAGGAAGTGAATAAGGTGATGTTCCTTAAGCAAAAGTGGATCGAAGATGATAGTATTATAGCTCGTCACCACCGTTCGTTTTATCAACTATATATTCCTGGAGAGACTATTGAGAGACAAAAATTTGTTTTTTTTTAATGAAGAGTGGAATTAAGTTAAGTGTTAGGAATCTTGTGTTTGGAGTCATGTTTTTAAGTGTGTTAGTGTTTATGTCTTGTGTTCAGTGTTTGTGTCACTTATGTGTTTAATTGTAAATGTTTGTTAAGTGTTTTAAACTTTGTAAAATGTTCTTATCCAAGACTATTTGGAGAGAGAACTAAATATTAAATGTGTTATTACTTGTTTTTGAATTAATATAAGTTTCTTTTTGTGAAAATTTGTGTTATTTTTAGCCTCGAATTGAATTAATTATTATGGAGAATTTTGAGAGAGAAGGAGTTATAGAAAGTAAAAATAGTCATTTAAGTGCTATGAAACAATTTAGGGGTGGTTTACTTAAGCTAATAGTTCATTTTAATTAAAATTAAAATTTTCAAAAATTGTGCACTAGCGCCTAGGCGCGACATCTCGTGCTTAAGAGCGAGCCAACCCGAGAGGCAGACGCTTAAGCGCCACTTACCCGGGCTTAAATGCTGGTTTGCAAACTATTAAAAGTGAATTTTTTAGTCCAAAAATACCATTTTTAATGCCTCCTATCATCTTCCCCAACTCAACTTCACGATTTTGAGGGCTAGGGCAAGCGAAATTTGGAGATTTCTTGGTGGAATCAAGTGAGATTTGCTAGATCCAAGTTCCTTGAGGTAAGAGCTTTACTTCTAAGCAAAAATGTTGGATTTTCACCATATATTTTAAGCACATTTGGAAGATTTTGAAAATTTACTATTCATGGT
>JXCR01001461.1:0-10103 GCA_002079205.1 Phalaenopsis hybrid cultivar
TATATATATATATATATTAAAAAACCACAACGTCTATTGTTGCTCTGCTAGGGTTTTCTCCGGCAACTTCATGGCGGTTCGACTAACCGCAGCAGTTCGTTGACTCTTCATCCTCAAAGAGGAAGTGAGATCGCGTCGCTTCTTTTCTCGCCTCGTCGAACCCTAGCCTCCCGCTCGATCGCATCGTTCGTTGTTCTCGGTGCCTCGTCGTACTCGAGGAAGAAGAGAAGCGGAGCATCATAGCAGCAGGTTTTGTCGCCTCCCTAGCCTTCCGGTTTAGGTCTGTTTTCCCTGCTTCGATGGGTGCAGTCCCTCATTTTTCGGTTGAACCCGACAAAGCCAATTTCGCCCACGTGCTAGGTAACCATCTGGTGGAGTCGGCTGTTGTGTTCCCTTCAAGTTATAAGGAATGTCGTGATGATACAGGTGACTGCCCCTTTAAGAAAGCGAGTAGAAAGACAAAATTGAGTCGCTCTCTAGCTACCTGATACTCCTTATTTTGACACTTTTTTGTATTTTCTTTAGGTCTCTCTTGTTTTTTTTCTGTATTTTCTCTTTTTGGAACCATTTGATGTGGTGGTTATCATGTGGGCAGGGTGTCATATTTGTGCCCTCCCACACAATCTATCTGTATCTTACTTTCTATTTAATATAATAGTCTTTGGACTTTCCCATAACATACATATATATATATATATGAAATACACATTGTAGGTAAGGTAGACATATATATATATATATATGAAGTTTGCTCTGCTGGGTTTACTCTTATCGTGAGATGGCGACCCGAGTAGCCATGTATATTCCTTCGGTTGAGAACCTATCATGCCTATCACATGTGCTCGAAGAAGGGTAGAGGTTTGCATCAAGTGGTCTCCTGAATTTGATCCAAACCAAGAACCACCTACAGTACCAAAATGATTTAAGTTACGTGGGCTTAAATTGCACCTATTCCACCAATAGGATCTATATTCCATTGAGGCAATGTTTGAGAGACCCATGAAATTAGACATACCCACTTTTAATCTCACCAGATCTTCTGTTGTCAGGATCCTTATGAAGAGAGATATCACTTCACCTGATATATAAGAAATTTGGCTTAGCACTGCACATAACGGGCACTAGCAACAGATTGTCATGTAACAAAGAGCATACTATTGTACCCATTATAAGATGTTTGAACACACATTTGAAAAATGCTTCAGGCTCCACCATAATTTGAAACTCAATCTCAAGGGTCTCATCTAACTACTCAAGAAGCACCTATTCCACCGGCTGATATGGTGGAAACTGCAACTAGAGATAATAATGCCAATGTTTGTGCCCCAGAGGAGCATCCCTCACTACCTCAAGCGCCTCATGTTGTCGAAACTGAGGATACTCTCACTTTAGTGCGAGATGATGCTCCATATGCTATGGAAACAATTATTGTTGATGTTGAGGGCCGTCAAACCTTGGCAGAGTGCTAAGTTCAAGGTGTGCAACAGGTGAAAATTGCCCCCATTGTTGAAATCTAGATGAGCAAGAATAAGGGCCTAGTTAAATTGCCACTTCAATACCTCAAACCTAATATATACTTCATCTAACCAAATGAATATTTAATTTGAGAAGATCTACCAATGCTGACACTATAGAACTAAATTTTCTAATAAATCTAATAAACTTAAAAAAGAGGTGAGTCCATGGAACTGACATAACAAAAATAAATGATTGTGCGCTAAGCCAGTTCACAATAGTATCGATCTTAGCAGCTATTTGAAGCAGATGTAAAGCTATTTTTCAAAAAACTACGGTGTCTATTACAATTTTTTTTTCAAAGAGTCGAACCGCAGATTTCTAATAGCCACAACACTTAGCCAGGTTCGCTTGTAAAATACAGCTTCCAGCTATAGCTTTTTGAAAAAACAAGCAAAATGCAAATTTACGAAATATAAAAAAGTGATATGTGACATCACACCGCTACCCCAAACGTACCTTTAGTTAAATCAATCCCAATGCCAGCTACTAATACAGCATATCATAAAAACAAGCCAATCTAGCAGAATATAATAGCTTTTTAGGTGACCATAGAATTAGGATGCCCAAAACACCTAGAAAATCTATCACAAGAGTTAGAACTAAATTATCATCAAAACAAGAAGCCACAAATTCTTTTACAAATGCCTAAAAATTTAAGTTCACCAGCAGCATCAAAGTTGGAGTATTGGACAAACAAAATGGCATGATCATCAGCTCATATAATTTTCCCTGAGTTTTGAAAGCTATTATTCACTATCACTTGGTCTTAATTCTAATCTGGTGGTAACGTTTATGCAAATTGATCTAAAAGAATATTTTGTCACCATGCAAATGATCCAAAGCCATCAAATTGTTTAATGAGGAACCATCATATGAAAATGATTTTGTTCAAAACCATGCTATAAATACTAATACACCAAGAGTCATCCTTTTTTGACATAATCCGAGTAAAAATTGCACACGAGCTAGTGCCCTAATGAATCAAACATCTATACATTAAGCTTGCAACCTGATTTTAGAGCTCATGCTCGGCTGACCGCATTAAATAGCAAGGTGGTTTTGGGAGAACTTGTCATGGAATGAAATATACAATATGTTGGATCTCACGCAATGGTGACAGCCATCCAGGAGGTATGCTATCAATCAGGATATCATGAAACACTTTCAATACGGATTTCGTTATATTTGATATTGGCTCGTCAAACTCATTATCTTCTAGGACCATCAAAGCTAGTTTTATCGGTGTCTCTCTTAAGACTTACAAAAAAGGTGGCACGAAGTGCTATTACCTCAAACATTATATGAACGCCAAGAACTCAGACTCCGAAGTAAAAAGTATGTGTTTCCCATTATTGGAAAAAGAATGTGTTCTTCTATGTGCCATGCCATATACAAGGGTCATACTATTAGAGGCGGCGAAATTGAATGTGGCAAGCATTCATAGGCACCATTTCACAGCACATATACTTCTAAAATTTATCTCTAATAAAAAAAAATCTTGAGACATCTCATATCAACTATAATCTTATTCCCATTGCAAAACCAAGAGAGGGATAGTGGTTAGTTGTGTTTTTGTTTATTGAGGCTCACTTTGTCCACCATTTGGGTAAACACCACATTCTCACAATAACATATGTCAATAATAAGACTAGACACATTTTATTTTACGATGAAAAGAGTAAGCCAAGACCACTATTGCTCCCTCTTCGGCTCAATCTGAAAGACCTGTGGTAACACTAGCATATCTCTCTTATCAACGGAAAGTTGATGTTCCACTTTCGTATCCTCCCTTTCCCATGAGTCTCTAGTGTTACTATTTACTATTTCCTACTCTCTGAAAGAGATCACCCTCCTATTTGACCAATTGCATGATATGTGTCAAAAGCTAAAGCACTTAAAACACTTTCTGGCTGGAAAGATCTTTGCATTGTTGGATCCACCCACCAACTCTCCGTCCTGGGCTGATTTCTCTACATGTGGAACCAGTTTGGGTGTTATGGCAATCAACACTTGCTAATTGAATATAGGGTCAAGCCCTACCTATAAGGTGTGGTGGTCCCAATGTGATGATGTTTTGTCTCTACAAGTAAAATTGGAACCAATATCATTATAAACTGAACCAGATTACTAAATGAATAGCTTCAAATCTCCTAGGTAATGCGCCACAATGTACTCTTCTGACTCTACAAACTCATCTTTCAATATATACTATTCAAATTCAGTAGTAAATCTGTCAACAAATAAATCTTACTAGTGCAAATTTTGAAATTTTAAGAACATATCCCATCGATAATAAAGGGAAGGAACTTAGAATATATCTCTCTTCATCTTAAGACCCCAGTGTGATCATGCTCTTCTCTTCTCACTATCAAATATATCTTAGACTTTCTCACCGCAAGGAAATATTCTTCTTGAGTTTAATGGCTATCAATTTAACTCCTTTGCCATATGGGATACTTTGAACTCAAAGATTCATTCTACGATTTGAAGTCATTCAATAAACTCATTCAAGTACATACGACAGTCAAAACACAGCAAGTCGATTTCACCCAAAATTCATTATTTTTCTGATATTCAATATCAAATCATTGGGTATTGGTTCTTCATGATTTGAGGCCTCTTGATGAAAGGGGTTAACTTTCTTTTGAGAAAGTGAATCAATATATGGCTATGGGTAACTTCTCCAAGTTGTCTCTTCAAAATCAGCACACTTTCATTGTAGTTGGAGGATTTCCTCTGTGCATAACCTTTTTTTCAGTTGAGGATTTCCTCTGTGCATAACCTTTGTATTTCTCCTTAGAGGCATAGTGGTTTTCTCTTGCTGAGGGCTTTAGCTAGGGTAAATGACAGAGCGTTAAATTGCCTAAAGTGTGATCTAATCGATAGAAATATGAGAGATTGCAAATTGAGGGTAAATCCTGCAACCCACGCTACTATCGAGCGATAACATCGCCGGATTTCAAATTTTAACCTTCTTTCCTTTATTATAATTTCTTTCATATCGCTTTCTTCTACTTAGGATTTCTTTCTAACATGAGACTATTTTTAAGTTTATTTTTCTATTTTGAGGACCTTTGGCTTTGTTAGGACATTTAGAGATATTTTCTCATGATTTCCCCAATTAGAGTGGTGTATCCTTGAATTTATTTCAAATGGTATGTTTGTAACATGATAAGATCAAGGTGGAGATCTCTCCTGGAGTTCAAAGGTCTCTTTCACCAATTTGCAACAAAATGTTGTTTGCGAAAAAATTGTTATTTTTCGTTATGGTTCATTGTCCCGCCGAATCCACACTATAATTTCAGTCGTCATCCATCTTCCCTCTCCCGTTACCCATCCTAAAATTTCCTTAACGCCTTTTGATTGTTTTAACAATCTGTCTAGGAGCCTAGAACAGTTTCATCTGGTATCAGAGCCCGACAAGCCCTAAGTTTTTACATTTGTCTTCTTTACCCCGAATCAAATCAAAATTCCAAATAATCCAACCAATTATCCCTCACATCATTCATCTAACCATAACCCAAAATTTTCAAACTCCAATATCTCTACCTTCACTAAATATTCACCCCAACACTCACCGTTAAAACTAAAACACCAACTAATCTTTGATTTGCAATCCTACATCCATCGAAAACCAAATCGGGAGAAAAAAACATAATGCCAGCAAGGAGAAACCCTTAATAAGGTGTCCAGAAACTTACCATGGAAGATATGCTATGCGAAATCTTCCAACTATAATAGAAACTTATTATATTTCAAATGAGACAATCTGGTGAGGGCACCCATCGCCATAATGGTAACACGTGAGATCAAGGGGAGGAAGTGAATCCCTTCCATCGAAAAGTTTCTAATGATGAAAAATCAATACCCCAACAAATTTACATAGAATTTCAGAGAAGTAAAGATCTTAGTGTCAATGTGAATTTATCGAATTTTGACATCATGGATGAAGAATTGTGTGAAAGATACAAGTGTTTCAGAATTGTCCAGGGAGGACGTGAGCATAGACTTTGTAATGGAGCCCACAACCACAACAGCACAAAGACTTTGTTATGGTAATAGATCGACTTCAGAAGCTTGCAACGAAGAAGCCTCTCTAAGCCTGAGAGAATGACACGGAGCATCTAATTGTGAAAACTGCAATCAAATCGCAAAAGTTGTATGATATCACGAGTTGCAGTTAAATCCCATGATCCGTATGGGCGTCGAGCCGTAGTGCCATCTGATTTCAAATATTAGCTTTTTTTTCCTTTATGATATATTTCAAATTCAATTTCTCTAATTAATGTTCCCTTCAAACTATGTTTTATTTTTCTATTTTCAGAACCTTTGGCTATGTTTATGTTATTTGATGTTTTCTTTGAGTTTTCACTATTGGAGTGATGTATCTTTGGATTTCATTTTGCGGTGTGTATGGAACCTGATCGGATCAAGGTGATGCACTCTCCCAAACATTTGAAGGCATTCTTCGTCGTCCAACTTGTAGCAAACTGCAGTTTGCAGCAGAAACATTGTAACTTTTCATTCTAATTTGTTGTCAAGTTGTCATCCATGCCACGATTTCAGCCATCATATCCTTCCTCTTCTGTTACCCAACCAAAAACTTTTCTAACTCATTTTGGTGTTCTAACAAGCCGTCTAGGAGCCCAAGAACAGTATCATTAGAGGCGTAGGTTTTAGGATTAGCTGAAATTTTGAGGTTTACTTGAAGGGCAAAGTGCTGGAAATCGAGATTAGAGCTCTGATACCAAATGACACAAATCTTGGGGTTCATAGATGTAATGACCAAAGGAAGAAGAGGACGGTTGTATATTGAGAATATATGGAAGAATATCTAAAATGGTGAAGTTTAGGAGAAGTTCAAGCTTAAGCTTGATTGAAAACAGCAAGAGGAAGGAGAATCGTCAAGGCGTTCAAAGGTAATTAGATGTTCAGAACGACCATCATCTATTTGCAATTTACTCTTTCATTATTATTATTGTTGAGTTAAAATAGTATTATTAAGTTTAGGGTTGGGTTTTATGCATGAGTTTGAATTGTGGGTCTTAGGTTTAAGTTTTGGGAGAGATTTCTTATCTCTTAAATTATAGGAATCGGGAGAAATCGACTCTCTCAAATTTTAGGTTTATATCTTTGTATTCTTGTTGAGTTGTTTGAGTTGCTGAAGAAATGTTACGTTAGCCATAATTTTTGTGGAAAAACGTGTCGATTTTGATGTTGGATCATATCAAATTGGTATCAGAGCAGATCTTTGGGAAATCACCACGGAATTGTTGTCGGTGTGAGAAACTGTCATTTTTGGCGTGAGAAATAGATGAGAAGCATCAACGAGATCCCTTCGCGAGCGAATCCTGCGATGCAATCACTAGCAAGGAGGCCACCACAAGATCGCAAGGCATTGAGAAGGATTCGAAGCGAAGGATCGCAGCTTACCGATATCCAATACTCCTTCATGACAAACCTTGCAATGCAATCACGCTCAGAACTTTCTGGGGAGGAAACGACGGGATTGCATGGGGTTAGAGCTTGTTGTGAAAGAGGCAACATGAAGGATCGCAGCTTACCAAGACCTGAATCTAGCGCCTTTCAACTTGCGGGGAAGGCCACGAAGGAAACACGTCTTGCTTTCTTCTGTGAAGACCGACGAATCTACTAAATCACAACGAACAGAGATCTGTAACAATACTCAGAAAACAATCACAATTGTAGCAAATCGTGAAGAATTGCAGTATAAGGAAACCCGAAACTCACCACACTTCGTTGTGTGCTACAGGATTATGGCTTATAGTGTCAATAGCAACGTTGAGATCTCCTCTTTCCATTCGTGGCTAAACTGTGTAACACAATTTCTTGAGATTCTTTTGCAAGATCGCAATTTTGTGGCATCAAACTTCACAATTTTGACCATCTAAGAAATCATCTACGAATTTTCAACATACAAGTGCTTCCATCTTTTGAAATGAAAAAACCTTTCTGAGGTGAATGGCACCCAAGAAAGTAAATGATTTGGAAAAAAAAAATTAGAGGAAGAGATCAGTCAAATCAAACCTGGGATGAAACAAGGGTTTGCCACTATAGAGAATAAGTTTTCCTCCATAGAGAATCGAATAGAGGATCGATTCGAGCGCATGGGAGAAATTCGAGAGATGATAAAGAGGCCCATTGAGATGCAATCCAAGACTCAGCAGGCGGGACAATTTGCAAAACCTAGAGAAAAATATATCGAATGTGAGAAATATGAGGAAAACATCCACCATCACGAACCCCTCCCAAGGCTCCGATTGGGGCTGGATTAGAGATTTCTTATGGAGGCGGTTGACCTGAAACTTGAAGAAAAGATTATGCAAGAAGTATGGTAGAGCACAAAAAAGAAAGGAGAGAAGCGGGGAGAGGATATGGCCACGATCGAAGGAATGCGATTTACCCTTGATATATGGGAGGGAAACAGTGGAGAGAGAGGAAGTTAGAGTGGAGATGTTGGGGTTAGAAAGTTTAAGCTGTCAATCATTGAGGGGGATGACGCACATGAGTGGGTGAACAGGTCGAGCGATATTATGCTGTGAATAGGTTAAATAGAAAGGAGAGACTCATGACGATAGGATTGGTATGGAGGGGAAAGTCCTAGCATGGTTTCGGTGGAGAGAGGACAGATACTCGATCGGTTAGTGAGATGAATTTAATAATTGTTGTTGGAACGTTTTCGAGTTATTTGAGAAGAATACCTACACGAGCAATTCTATGTCTTGACTTAGGAGGGCACAGTCGTGGAATATAAGGAGAGAGAAACTATTGTCGGGAAGACTGTGCGGGATTTCTGAAGCAGGATTAGAGGGGAATTTCATGAAGGGCTTGAAACCTGACATACATGTAGCACTCTGACTATTAAGACCACGGAGATTGAGGTAGATGATAGAGCTAGCCCAGATGGTGGAGAACAAGAACCAAATGGAGAAAGCCAGCAGAAGCAGCACAGATGGACCATTGTACCTAACAGCTACAATCACAACGATACTAAAAGCTCAAAAGTGGAAGTCCAGAAGAAAGTTGCACGGGACAGGAATAATAGGCCATTGCCGAGAGCGACACACGAAAGCAATACAGAGACAGAGAATCTAGAAAATCAAATATGTTTTCTGTGTGATAAGAAGTTTACCCCAAAACATTATTTTAAAGGTTGAAAATTACAAGTTCTCATAGTGCATGACAAGGATGTAGCAATAGAAACAATTGTGGTGGAGAAGGAACACTCTCATTTTTTCCCATCCTGAGAAGAAGGTGTCTTTTGAGGGGGATTAATGTTACGTCACTGCCTAGCCTAAAGGCAATTTATCTTTTTTATGCCTAAGGACAATTTAGTCTTTTATTATTATTATTGTTGGGTATAAATAGTTTTATTATGTTTAGTAATGGATTTCATGCATGATATTGGGTTATGAGTCTTGGGTTTAGGGTTTGAGAGAGATTTTCTACCTATAGACTTGCAGGAATTTGGAGAGATCGACTATCTCTCGAATTGTAGTTGTTTGAATTTTTTAAAAAATAATGGGTTTGCCCTAATTTTTTTGGAAAAGCGTGTCGATTTTGATGTTGAATCATATTATTGTTCTCAACTACCTGAAAGAAAAGGTGATACAGTACTCCAAGCTGAGAGAAAATAGGGAATAGTGTTCTCCAACAACATAAAATAAATCAAACGTGCAAGGCAAGGTTCTAAGTAACAAATTTATAAGTCCTCAGCAAAAACCCTAATTACCAATCCTAAGTAAAGCAAATAAGGGCCCAAGTGGAGCTGGCCAGCCCTCGGAGACTGGAATGTTGAACGGACGAAGTATGGATGCCTGCAACACCCAGCTCTCGGAAGAGAAGCCACAATGCATGGGAAAAAGAAATCAGCAACAAAGATAACAACACCAAACGAAACTCAGGTAAGACAAAGGGACGCAAGAGGATTGCAATAGAAGGATGACACGATGCAATTGATAGATAAGGATAATAGAAAAAACACATGAATAACATAAAAATTCCACTATCATAAGAAAAAAATGTGGGGGAAGGGTCACAGGCGCTTTAAATTAATCAGTGTTTATTAGTTCTGGAGGAAAATTAAATTCTAATTTATGTGTAAAATGATCATTTACCAATAACGAAGCGGTGCTAATAACAAAGGAATGATAAAAGAACAAAAAACAAAAAAGAATAAAAAACAAAAAACAAAACAAGATTCCTTTATCCTATACAGATTTGACCATGTTAGCAGTTACTTCTTGACCCAAGAGGGAAAGCCAAAATGAAAATAAGAGTGCAACATTTAAAAAATGGGTTGTATTCAGATCTATCACAACAGAACTGCGGCAAGCATGTTTCACAGATGAGAAAAATGAAACCTAGAATGAAATCCATTTGTGCTTCATGATGAAAAACAACTGAAAAAAATTATAATCAAGTCAAATATACCTTAAAATTTTGTCATTCACATGTGGATTTCTATCCTTGAGTCGAATCTTTTTAACAGCATAATGCCGCCCATCAAGTTTGTTTTTGCACAATACAACATGGCCAAATCCTCCACGACCTGGCATCAAAAA
>JXCR01001467.1:0-15802 GCA_002079205.1 Phalaenopsis hybrid cultivar
TGTATCACCAGTTGACATATTTCATACTGATAGAACTCTATTCTTTATTAATAAAGAAATGAGAGTTCAACTTCGTAACATAATGAAAATTGGGATAATCTGGATGATAATGCTATTGTAAGACTTGACTTTTATCCACCTCAGACATAATAGACTTAGAAACATGAGAAGGAGAAAGTGAAGAAGGCACTTGTGCGTTAAGAAAATAACTTTTCTTGTGTAGGTATAGGCCTTGATGCAATTCAACACTGCCAATCACCTTTCATGAATCCACCACTTGTCCTTTGTGTGATGAAGTTTCTGGCAATGTTCACAGAAGGGATGATTTCATGGGAGGAGTTGTGTGTTTACAAGGTAGAGCTTTAGTGTTAGATAAATCCACATTTACTACTTTCTTCTCTTTTGACTTTAGCAAGGACTTCCCTTGTGATAAGTAGAGTCTTCATCTGAGTTCTAATTTGATCATCTTGTTTTTTACTATTTTTGTACACAACAAAACATCTAGAGGACACTTCTATATATAAGTATCATACATGTCTAATTATAACCAGTATTTTATAAGTGTGTTGAATTATTGAGTCATACCATGCAGTTTTTTCTTAAATTTAAAACAATTCTGTAGTGTTTTTGACATTGGAGTAAGTATTAGGAGTTGTTTTCCAATTCTTCTGTGCCATCTTATAAAACAAAAAATATTCTTCAATTTCTTTGGTTATAATATTGATCAACAAAGCGTGGCCATAAACGATGTTTAAGATCTTCACAAGCAATGGCTAGGATCAGTGAACTCAAGAACTGTGCCCTCTTCCTTGAGATGTTGCTCCTTCTCTTTTCCACACATGCACATAAATGTGGATTGAGATCATTGAAGAAAGTTATGCCATTGAGTTTATGATGTGTGATAAAGGGAGAGAGTTCTTGGGCTACTTGGATAGAATTTCTGGTTTCTAATTCATAACTAACTTCCAGAGTTGTGCTAGATATCTTAATGTCATACTATGTCATAAGCTCTATGCACGGTTCGGGTTGGAAATAATTTTTTGCTAATTGCGCTACTTGCCTGAACGTCAAACGGTTGGAAGGCTGGGAAGAGCCAAATCACGAGGAATGACTAAAGCCCGACCGATGAGGAACGTCTAGAAGGCCGACAAGATTCTTGTGGTTCCTCTGTTTGCTCGGGAAGGAGCTTCCTACAAGTGCTCTAGTGGAAGACAAGAGAGAGAGAATGTTGGTAGGTTTGATTTCTGGGAAACTACGAGATCTGAGATTCAAGCTATAGCTTGAAGCCAACGTGATAGTGGTGTGCACGTTTCCGTCCTGCTTGCCTTCATGACTAAAGTGCGATACAATCATGATTAGTGGTTTCTTGGAAGTATGGGATTGGACCGCGTATGGAGCGTGAAGACGAGATCGTGGCGTATAGGCTTTTTTCACACGTTTTTGTGGTTGAAAAACACGATGATTCCAATTGCAAAAGTGCCAATCTTACAAATTCCTACAAGGAGAAGCCTAGAGGGAGACGTCTGCAGAGATCCGACTACAAGGAGATGATCTAGCGGAGGGCCTGTAGGAACTGGTAGCTGCTGGGAGAGGCTTCTGCAGAGGAAGGAAAGCTAGGGGTTTTTTCCTCTCTCTCTCACTTCGAAGAAAGGTGGAGAAAAATGTATTTTCTTGTTCTTCAATAATCAAATTACAACCCTTCTCGTTATGTAATTAGGAATGGCTTGGAAAAGATTAATTACAAAAATTATAACTTATCAAAGAAAATATAACTCAAGATGAAAATAAATATGACATAATAAGAAGATAATAAAACTAAAATATGAAACACAAGACTATTATACGAGAAAAACTGTTTAAGGTTTAATTACTCCTCTTTCTTATAAAACTAAAATATGAAACACAAGACTTCTACATGATGTAGAAATGGGAAGGAGAGCATACATAGTTTAAACCTTAAATAGAAAGAGGAGTAATTAAACTGCTATTGGTTTTTGTACTTTTATGGAAACCTCTGTATTATACGAGAAAAATTGTTTAAAAGCCGTTCTAATTTTGTTTGTTTTGTTTTTTTTTTTGATGGAGAAAGGGGTCACTAGCGCGGTGCCTTGCTCAAGAACTCTCATTTATATCACCTTATTTGAAGTTTGGTGCGAAAAAAGCGATAGATTTCTTTCAATCACTGCATCATTTGGTTCACTAGATTTGTAATCTTTTATCTACTTGTACTTTAATACTCGGATTACTACTGTCAATTATAAAACTGCTTAGAATTTAGGCATCTACATTATCAACACTAGGATTAAGACGAGGAGCTAAAATATTTGGAGGATTTGGATCAATATTGTTGCATACAATTGAGGATTTGAGTTCTTTGGCTTATGCAACAGTGGAAGGCTCTAAAAGCTCTAATTGTACGATAGGTTCTAGAGTTGAATCCATGTGTCGTCCAAACCTAATACAAATTAGAAGGAATTGTAAACATTATGTTTGAAGATAGATTTTGATTATTTGTATGCACTCCTTGAGCCTGAATGTAATCATCCATATTAGATGAGTTCTTTCTGAAACATTCAGAGTTGTTTTGCTTGAAAATTTTACAAGATGAGTGACAGGAAGGCCTTCTTTTAATGTCAATCATTTGCCAATAACTACAAGAGGAGGAACCAATCCAAACCACGTCATTTATACAAATAGTAATGATACCGTAACTTGTAGTGAAAGTAGTGGAATCACAAAACAAATTGTCATTAATGTTAAAATAGGGTTACAACATCACTTGAATGGAAATAACAACACAAAACATAAAAACGACACTGACAAATACTCCTAAATGTATCCCAATGGGTGATGGAGGTCGACTAGAGGAATATGGATGATTTGGAGGGATGACGACATCTACGGGAGGCGGGTGGTAGTGAAAGGATTGTGTGGAACCGTAGGGACAACAAGTAGGAAAAGGGTTGTGGTGGTTGGCAACGATAGTGGGTTGGTTGGTAGAAGCTTGAAAGAAGTTGGATGCCTGGGCAGCAGTAATGACCTGCAGGAAGGGGAAATGTTAGGTGTCGGGGTGACAGAGGGAGAGTTCATTAGCTGAGGAGTGGGGAGTCCAATGTTTGGGAAGATAAAAAGGGAGGATACAATCACCACTTCGGAGATGATACAGCCGGAGCACCACCACCCCCTCAGATACAGTCCCCAAGGGGAAAGAGACTCCAGGAGATCTGAAATTAGACACACTAAAAACTGAACTCTTAACTCACTGGAAACAACTATTTATAGACTCCTACACAAAAGAAGGACAGAAGAATCCAGAAAAGTCTACATATGTGCGACTGCTTGCGAAGTTTCCTACTCTTTCGCAATTGTTACCTCGTGAGACCTCTGTGCATCGCAATCCTGCCCCCGTGACCGTTCACCAATTGCCACGACTCCCTCGCGATGATTGTGAATTTTTGTGATCCTGCTCTGCGATGGCTCATGATTCTGCGAGTTTGCGATCCCGTCTGCACGAAACTTCTTGGCGGGTTCAGAACCTGTTGTGGGTGCTAAATAGCTCGGGCGTCAAGTAAAGTCACATGTGTTCTAAAAATTTAGTTATAATAGCTTCTACTTGTAGGAGTTTGCCAAAAATAATACCTATAGAATTTAAGTTGGATTGGTTGAGAAACCTTAGATGCCATTAGATGTGTGGTTTGGGCCTATGTTTAATGTTTCTAGTTTGATTATTTATCATGAGCCAACTATAATTTTTCAAGGCTCAAGCTGTTTCTAACCCCCTCATTGCAATGACCTAACATTTAATCCCATCACGCCCATTATCACCATCCACAATTCCACCATTCCAACCACCATTCACTCTTTTACTTCGTCTTAAGTACCATAATATTTTTTTAGATCTATTCAACCTCAGCTTGTAGAGTTCCTCACTGATCATTTTGTATTTAATGTTGATGGGAGACTTCTGAGATAACCTGGCCAACTAGTGTGAACCCAAACTTTCTAATACTACGCGGCTAGAATTGTAGTTTATGCTGGAGGCTGTGGCAATAGTTAAGGGGGTTGGGTTTGATGTATGGCTGAAACGAAATTTTTTTCAAGCTTGGTGTTGATTGTGGATGCATTCAAAAGGCATGAAATATCACATTTCGAGTTCCATCTTACATTTGTTTTTTATTGTTTCTCATATTTTATATATATATATATATATTAAAATGTTTGGTTGTATGCGAACTCTGTGGACATACTGGAAGTCATGTTCTAAGGCGTTTCTGCTTTCACCAATCAACTAAGGGGCCGCCTTGTTGCAAACATTTTGGATTCCATTGCATTTGAAGTTCAATAGAAAGTAAATTCATTGTATTTGAAATATTTTATGATTTTGATTAACTTAGAATAAATTTAGGAGATTAATTTTTTGTAACTGAATTTTCATAAAAGAACTACTGCATTTTGAACTTTTTTGGATGAATTTGTTTATTGTGTATTATGGGATCATCATTGATGGGTGGTAGGAGGTGATTGGCGACATTGTGTAGTGGCAGTGTACGGCGTTGTCAAGTGCTAGATAGAAACTGAGTGGGGAAGATGATGCAGTGTGTTTAAAAATCACCCAAGTTGGGTGGTTTTGAAATACAAAAAAAAAAAGAAAAAAAAAGAAAAAAAAAAGAAATGAATGGTGAATTCCAAATATATCAACAAATTACCTTGAATTTATTTTTCATCTAACCACATAACTAAAATTATAAATTTCTTGCATAGCTTTTACACTAAATATACTTTAAACCTAACAATTTTAAAATTATATGGACTAATGCTTGTTGAGATCAAATCAATGAGATGATTTCACTTTATTCCGTTTTTGTTCTTTGTGATGAATGTTGGATTTTATGTTTTCTAATCATTAGTTTAGCTTATGTTATGTGTTGTTGAGATAACTCCTATTTTATATAAACTTTAGCCAAAATCCCAGATTTCTTTATCAATACTAGAGATTTCAAAATCGGTCACCTCTTAGACATGACATACACTGAGGCAAAGTTCGTTTCGATCTCTAGTTGTTCTTGGTTTTTACATTAGAAGTTTATTTGATGTTTTATTGTGTAAAAACCTAAGAAAGATTAGCATTTTCTTATGGAAGTTTTATGTCGCTTGCAGAATGAAATCCGTGTACAAAATACTGATGATTATCGATTTCAACAGGTATATGTTCAATTGCTACTTACGCATTTAGTGCGCTCTTTCCTTTAAATTTTCTACTTCATTTGGAGCACTCCATCATACGCATACAAGATATTTTAAAAAGTTTGCAGTCTTCCGGTGATCTCTATCTTAAATTTATGCGACCTTTTACGGCTTTCACCCAATGGCTAAATGCACATCTGTCCTCATATTGTGTGCATTTTGATTTGTGTTGCTGATAATTTGATTTTTTTCTGAATATTGTAAAATATTGTTTCCACAAATTTAATTTTGCTTTTAAATCTATCTATATCTTAAATGGGCATCTACAATAAGCTCTCTGTATGTGAAATGTTTATCCATGTTATGATTAATCAAACAGTTCTGAAAATCTTTGATGCCAGTATGAAAATATCTTATTTACTTGGAAGTAGTTGCTGAGCCAAATTCTTAGAGCACGGGCACAAAATTTTTTTTTTCAAAATTTTCTAACCATTTTAATCCAGTTTAGTGACTGACTTCAGCCGTTGTAAAAAAAACTTTTATTAGATACTTTTTATATATATATATATAAAATGAAATATATAATAATTAAAAAAACTTACAATTTGTAAGGTTTTATCATGAGCATGAGAGGCAGAAGCATGGGGTGAATAGGACACTGTCTCAAGCTAAGTAATGTATCTTGCGTAGGAGGGCTTGTGCTATAACTTGCTTGGAAGCTATTGTCGTGCAGCGAGTAGAAGTGTGTGCCAGAGGGGGCGGAGCTATGGTCGCACTGTGCGTGTTTGTGGGAAACAGGTTGTAGGCTTGTCGGTACGAAATAATATGCAGGCTTGTGTTTCCTAGTGCAAAAGATATTGGGGATGCAAACAAGTTTGTGTGAGGGGCAATGGGGTTGCGGTTGTGATGGTGCGAAAGCTAGGATACTGGTGCTACGGGCAGCGGTGGGGTTACTTGTGCTAGGGGCGGTGGCAGGGCTAATGGGTTGCCTGGTGTGAGGGGCAGCGATAGGGTTGGGGTGTGAAACACAGGAATCACAGAAGTAGGGCTGCATGGTTTGAGAGGTACCGGGTTTGACCTTGTTGTTGTGGAAGCAATTCGACGGTGCAAAATAGGAAGGGGGTGGTGATAGGCCTCGATGATCATGTTACTGTGGAAGTGGTGTTAAGATCGTGAACGAGTCGTGCTCGAGCTTGAGCTTGATTATTATGAAAGAGAGAACTATATCAATTCAATTTGGTACTATAATAAAATGACAAATTGAATGAATAATTAAGAGATAAATAATAAAAAATTCCTCAATATAAAATGTAAAACATTATTTTTTTCTTACATTTTTTATAATTTAAAAGATAAATTATTGAATTTTAAAATTATTTAAGTATTATTCATATTTATTATTTTTAAATGAGTTGGCTCACAAGCTAATGAGTTGTGTTAGGGCTAGCTTGAACATGGCTTTTTAGCTCATTAAGTTCATTTCACGAGCTACTTATCGAGCTGAGCCCAAGCTGGCTCATGAGTTGGCTTGGATCACTTACACCCCTAAGCGGGGCATAGGTGCAAAACTGCAAGCACAAGAAACCGACTGGAACTGGGCAGACAGGAAATTACTTAATCGGGCTTTACAATGTGAATGGAAATGAACATCAGCCGACAGGATTGTTTTACAATGTTTTGGCCGTATGCTTAAGTAATTGTAAAGAATAAAAATAAGCTTAGCAATATTTTATTGCTTTAATAGAGTGTAACAATAGTATAATGAAGCAAATATAATGATTCAACAACCACAAGCTTTTATCACTCTAATTGGAGTGAGCTACGTGAAACCTTTTTGTCCATTGTGTCATATTTAGTGTCATATTTTTATTTAATTATAATATTTTAAGATTATTTTTCATACAAGCACACATTTTTTTAGGTCTACCTCTACTTTTCTTACCAAATGTCAAATATAATACATCTAGTTTCTTAATAGGATCATCTCATGGTCGATATTTAATGTGACCAAAATATCTAAGACTATTCTCTCCAATCTTGTTTGCCATCGAGCTATGCCAAAGCCTTCACAAATATATTCGTTTTGCATTTTTCTCATCCACCTAAGTGTTCTCATCCTAAGTGTTCTCATCTCACCAACACTTAACTTACTTTTATGCTCCTCTTTTATAGGCCAACATTTTGCACCATAAAGCATTGCAAGCCTCACCACCATCTTATGAAATTTTCTTTTAAGCAGTACTTCTCTATCACACAATAGGCTCATTGCATTCCTCCACCGACGCAGGGCTTGTTGTGGATGGCTCAGTGCGCCAATCGTTGTGGGGTGGGGGTGGGGGATTAAAACCCCTTCCCACATTTTCTTTTCTATTGTATTCCTACCATAGGGGGGATTCCTTTCCTATTCTATTTTTTGCCTTTTTCTATTGCTTTCTAATTCTATTTTTTTTGCATTTTCTTGTACCTTCGTAGTCCATCCCTTTCTTTTTATTTTACTTGCTATTTTTATATACTTCCGCCTATTATATATATAGGTTACTTTGCTTGCTTAGAGGTAGTTTTTTATTGTTTTTTATTTCAATTTGCCGCCCTTAAGACGTTTCTCCCCTCTGTGGCGTCTATCTGACGACAAGAAGGCGCTTCAACGTCATTAGAGGTGGTGATTATTTCCGCTAGTCCCAAAAACTACCTCATCTTGGCAAACCAATTTGATGCGGTATAGCTCATATGGCCTCGATTTTTGTTGGATCCATTTGAATGCCACACTAGACGCGATATAACCCAAAAAGTATATCTGGTTTGTCAGGAAGTGACATCTCTTCAGATGGACATATAGTTTCTTTGCTCGTAATATCTCAAACACCGCTCTCAGGTGTTGTGAGTGTTCCTTTTCAGATTCGCTGTATGCCAGAATGTCTTCATAGTGAACCATCACATATTTCTTAACTTGAGTCTGAAATACCTGAATCATCAACCTCTTAAAAGTATTAGGCGTGTTTGACAAGCCAAAGGGCATGACTGTCAGCTAGTATAAACTATCTCGTATCTTGAAAGAGGTCTTCCACTATTCTCCCAGCCTCATTCGGACCTGGTGATACCAACTGCATAAGTCAATCTTTGAAAAGATGGACCAAATGACAAGTGTTGTACTAAAATAGATTCTCATTTCCGCCTTCTTTCAACTCTTATCTGCCCTGTCACTCCCCTATCCTATTTTGCTAACCCCTCCAAAGATACCCGTATTAGCTGTGGTAGCTGTGTTTGATTGTCTGACTAAGGCTACTGCCTAAATGAAGATTATTACTTGCTCTGTTATTGTTTTCTTCAAGGTTAGAATTTGAACACCCTCCCAAAGAGCAACATGGCTGTAACTACCCAACATTAGTAATAGTAGGCTTCAACCCCCCAGTTACTTGGCTGTAGTGTGCTCTATGGATCGACCAACTCACACTTCATCCGCAATTAGTTGAACTGTGTTGTGAACTCTGTGAACTCTACTAAAATGTGTCTCTGCTGCAGGTGGTGGAGTCTTAGAAATATGTTCTGGTGGTAATGAGGTGGAATGTATTTCCTCTGCATTATTTTTTTTTCATCTTTTCCTATTTGATGATCTTATCTCTGCTTTCTCTTTTTCTTTGTCCTGTAATGTTCCCACNGAGAGCAACATGGCTGTAACTACCCAACATTAGTAATAGGAGGCTTCAACCCCCCAGTTACTTGGCTGTAGTGTGCTCTATGGATCGACCAACTCACACTTCATCCGCAATTAGTTGAACTGTGTTGTGAACTCTGTGAACTCTACTAAAATGTGTCTCTGCTGCAGGTGGTGGCATCTTAGAAATATGTTCTGGTGGTAATGAGGTGGAATGTATTTCCTCTGCATTATTTTTTTTCATCTTTTCCTATTTGATGATCTTATCTCTGCTTTCTCTTTTTCTTTGTCTAGTAATGTTCCCACCATAAAGAGATGCTAATTTTCAACTTGTTGGCTGGTAATTTCACGGGCTTGTCCTTTGCACCTTCTTACATTTAAAGATTTGCTCAACAGATTGCAGCCAATCAATAATATCATCTTAATCCATGTCTTCATCATACTCTGGTAGATTCGTTTTGATGTCGAAGTCCCCGTGTCCTGTATTTGCAGGCTTCCTCTCAGCTTCCTCAGATAAAATTATGAAGTGGCATGACCGATATTCATCGACACTGATGAATTCCCTGTGGATAGATTTAGATCCTCATTCTTATCTCCCATTCAACTTTCTAGATCACGACCAAAGGTAATNCTTGTCCTTTGAGACCTTCTTACATTCAAAGATTTGCTCAACAGATTGCAGCCAATCAATAATATCATGTTAATCCATGCCTTCCTCATACTCTGGTAGATCCGTTTTGATGTCAAAGTCGCCGTGTCCTGTATTTGCAGGCTTCCTCGCAGCTTCCTCAGATAAAATTATGAAGTGGCATGACCGATATTCATCGACACTGATGTATTCCCTGTGGATAGATTTAGATCCTCATTCTTATCTCCCATTCAACTTTCTAGATCACGACCAAAGGTAATCTTCGTCTGGGTTCCATCATCAATTTTCGGGAACCTTTGTTGAAGCTGATGGATCTCCTTTTGTATTTCATCTCGGGTAGGTTTCAACATTCTCAGTGGCAACATGATTAGGGTTTGGGTTTGGAAGGGGTGGTTGGGGATAGAAAAGAAAAAAAATTTGGCGGAGGGGTAAGACGGATGCTAGGAAACCCTAGGATATGACTAGAGTTAGGCTAACTCTAATATGAAATGATACTAGAGTAACCCTAAAAGACAACAAAATAATATTATTATTGCTAAAATCTAAAGGAATTACAACCAAAGCTCTTGGAACAGAAATAACTTCGCTTACACATAAACGTGCCCCGACGGGGAGGATGAAGGTAGTATATATAAGCTGAATAGAAAGTGGTAAGAGGTTCAACAGGGGGGTGTGGCATCCAGGAAGGTCGTTGGCTTGGCAGAGGGAAGGACCGCCACAAGCCGAAAGATGCTGGCAGTGTTTGTGGTGGCACAACATGTAGGATGCTGGAAAACAACAACTAGAATCAAGCAGGGGAGGGGGTTGCATTGGGGATTAGGTAGAGGTAGTCACCACCTCGTAACATAATACAGCCGGAGTACTGTTTTTCCTCGGATACAACCCTAACAAGGGAAGAGACGTTTGACAACAGGAACTTTGAAACCGGGAAACACAAAACTAAACCATAAGCAGGAGGCTGGACTGAGCCCTTTGCTTAAACTATTGGCCGGTTCGGCAGACCAAGTCCTGCGTCAATTGATACTCATAAATAATAAATCTGAATGCTTGTAAGAAAATTAAATTCTAATTAATGGTGCGTAATTATTCATTGTATAATGCTAGTACTAAAGTGAATGCTTTGCTTTTATCTTGTGTATTATATTATTTTTTAAATCCTATAATGCTTGCCTAAATATTGATATATTTTGATATCATATGATCGTTACCTTGACTGTTTATTCAAATGTAAACATGAATGCTTGTAAGAAAATTAATTTCGTTATGTGTGGGAATTGTGTATAAATTTATTTTGAAGTCAATATAATATGGTTCTGCTTCTAGGAAGATGAACCTTACATTGAAATATTCTGGTTTTTGTTTTTCTTGCTGGGTTGAACGCTTACTAAAACGGTTTCCAAATGGGCAAAAGCAGGCAAAATTTCACATAGTGCAAGAACTGCTGGGAAAATTTATCTTGATGGTATCTAAATTTGGTGAACGAGCTTGTGATTATCCACTACTGGAGGAACTTAACGAGGAAAGGAGTCGGTGCCGTTGCAAGATGAGGAACATGTTTAATCCATCATTTGGGCCTACTTTCCTCACGGACTGTGGTTATGAATCAGGTTTTGCTTACCATTTGCATAACTATGCCGATGTGTACACCAGCAAGCCTGAGAATTTCCTCGACTACCCTTTTGACGCATGGCTTCATGTTCCATCTGATATTAAGATCCTGTCACATCATGTTAAGGTCATCATCTCGTTATTATGATGCTCCATTCTCATTTCTCCTTTTCATTTATCTCATCTCATGTATGCCAAAGTTTGATAAATGAACCCATTTCCATCAATCTATCTTGTAGGTATCCTCGAGTTTTCTCAAGGAGAAGTATGATTGTGAGCCGAAAGAACCAAAGAAATAAAAAATAAAGAGAAAGAGGCATTTTATGTTTTTCTTCTTTGCCCGGCGCTTCATTTGCACTGTTATTATAAATATTTGTTGATTCATTTAGTTTTTAGTGTTCTGTTGAAGTTTTACAGCTTTTGCTCTGCATTTAATCGTGAACCTTTAAGCGATGAAATTGTGCTTGGCATGGATGTATATGATGCAGTATAATAGTTTCTATATTGACAACTTTTTTTGTTTCTGCTTTGTTTTCTTGCAAATATATGTACTAGTCCCCAACGTCCATTAAAATCAACGTCTGATGCGGATGCCTAAAATAAGCAGGCGAGTTAGGTTCCATACTTGGCGATTGTTTTTTATTGCATCTAAATTAAAGCAATTCTTAACAAGTTTATCCATCAAAATATGAGTAAAATTTAATTACTACAATATGTCAACACTTGTTTCTAGAACAAATTACGATTCAAACTACTAAATGACTTTTAATTTTAATTATTTCAATTATATATGTATATACTTAAAATTATGATTTGAAGCATTCACATTTAGTTGATGCATAATTATTAACCTAATGAACATTAAGATTTCATAAACTAAACTCATACAATTATTTTTGAATTTTGATTAATTTTTAGTAATCTCTTATCAAAATACACCGGATCAAATCAAATGATTCTGAGCGAAACACATGTCCGCGGGCCAAGTTTAGTTGTGGCTGATGATTAATTAGTTTAATAAATTTTTAGTATTCGTATTACATTTCTTTATATTAATCTTGATTTAAAAATCATTTATTAAAATTTTTGAAAGTAAAATGTATTCAAGACCAATATGTAAGTAAAAGATTTAATTGTCCTTAATCTATAATCTTAATTAATCAAAGTTTTAATTAAAAATAATATTAATAATTTAATAATTAATAGGAGAGGTTTAAAAAGAATGTGTGTGATGTTTGGAAGCCATCTTCGAGTCGAGCATACTATCAATTAATGATGATTGTTGGGAGGACCATAAAAAAAAAAAGTTATATAACAATATGTTGGTTTTTAAAAGGCATGACATCAAAAAATATTATTAAAATTTTATTTTAACCAATTGCTTTGAATTCTAAAATAAATTGCCACTTCTGCTATGTTAAATAATTTTTAAGATTACATATATTCGGAAAAAACCTTCGAAGCCACGATTGTAAATAAATTCGAATTTATGTCAGAAATAAGATGGAAGACGAGAAAAAATTAGATGCGATAAAATTTGATTTAAAAAAAGTGTTGAATTCACGCTAATATACTATAAAACACTGCCCAATAAATCCGGATATATTCGATTTAGTGAATCATATTATTGAATTAAATTCAACCGGCAGGACCCCTTCGTGTTTGCCCGCCGTTCCGGAACGCCCCAACCGACCAAATGGCGGCGGCTCCAGTCGGTCCCCTTGTCGCCATGGAAGTCCCCATCGCCACCGGAGAGGGGATCAAGTGGATTGACGTAACTGTCCCCTCATCAGCCCCTTCGCCGCCTTCGGACTCCGTGGTCGGTACCGCTCCAGCGATACGCCATAACGCTGCATCCTGCAATGTGGTCTCCGGAGATCCACCTGCCTACCTCTTCTGGTAATTCCTCCTCTTCTTCTATGATTTGGATTGCTTCAAATGCGGCTCTTCAGAGCATAGCGTATTAGCTGCCTTCTGTGCTTTATTTTTGCTTCAGCTACACTTATTGCACTCGATGCACATTTTTTGTTTTGTTTGAACTGAAGAGCTGCAGCAATTGTAGTTTTGGTAATAAATACCTAATACTCGTTAGGGTTTGATACCCTAGTTTGCATCAGAGGATGTAATCTCGTTGTTTTTTCCTTGCTTTTTTGTCTTCACAGGAGAATTCATGAAAACCTCCCGAACATTCTAGAGGTTGTTGAAATCTTTGCCTGTAATGAACATCCGGAGACTGGGCTGCATCTTGTCTTCCATGAAGTGCTCCATAATTTTGCATTTCTGTGTAAAAATGAGGTTCGCACAGTACCTTTTTTTTTTCCCCCAGAACATTGTTTCCTGTGACAGCGTAAATCCCTAAATTTCTAAGTACTTCTTATTTTCTCATCAGGCTGCAGAAGGAGATGCATACTTGCTTTATGTGCTGACCGTTTCGGGAACTGCATATCTCCTTAATTTGAAAAGGCCTTTCAATTTTTTATCTGGTTCAATTTTCCCGCAGAGCGAGCTTATAGAATTTAGCGTGCAAAATAATGCACTGGATGGAAAGGTTACAGCTGTCGCTGCAACACCAGGATGCCTCTTAATTGGGCGTCAGGATGGTTCAGTTGGCTGTTATCAACTTGGAGCTCTTGATCCCAGCAAACCAGGTTCCATTTTAACTCCTTTGTTTAATCATTGTTGTTGTTGTTTATTTATTTATTTTTTGATCAAGGATATTTGATTCTTGATGTATTATGATTTACTATGACTTTTGTGGAGGTCTCTTGAATATCTTGTTTTCCCAATAATTTTATAGGATTCATGTATGAGCTACGAGATGATGCCAGACTTGGCCGCTTATGGAATCTCATGTCTAGGTATGCTTTTTTCAGTGTCTTTTGAAGTTTGACCCATAAGCATTACAATTTCATTCATATAAAGTTGAACTAAATTTAGCTGCTTCTGCGTTGTACATGGGCCTCAATNTTGTCTTTTGAAGTTTGAACTAAATTAAGCATTACAATTTCATTCATATAAAGTTGAACTAAATTTAGCTGCTTCTGCGTTGTGCATGGGCCTCACTCGTTCCAGTTAACCCAAACCACAAAAGAACTATAAATAGTATTGCTGAAATCAAACAATTAAAAAAAGACTCTTCAAAACAGTAAATGATTGACAAACAACACCTTGGGGGAGGACGACTATGCTAGGTGGTGGCTGGATAGTAGGTGGAGGGACTGGTTGGATGCTGCCGGTATAATGGAGAGCTTGAAGGGTTGGCTGACAACCTTGGAAGGCAGAGCTGAGAGCTTGCGGTAGCATGAAGGCATGGGAAAAGGGCGGCGACAGTTGGCTGGAAGGCTGGTGGGCAGGTGGTGGCAAGCTGGGAAGGTAGAGAGATGTGACAGCAGCAGGTGGGGTTACTGTTTGGATTGCAACAACAACATAGAAGGGGGTTTAGGGTTGGCAATAAGAAAACAGGGGAAGGGAGTTGGAAGGATAAATATCTCGGCGAGGTCGAGCTATAGTCGGAGCACCAAGCAGACCCTTGGAAACAGTCACCTCCTTAGACGAGTTACTGTCAAAACACCTCCTCACTGTCGGATACAACCCTCAGAAGGGAGAAATTTCTCAAAGGCAGCAAACTGAAATNTCAGACCCTTGGAAACAGTCACCTCCTTAGACGAGTTACAGTCAAAACACCTCCTCACTGTCGGATACAACCCTCAGAAGGGAGAAATTTCTCAAAGGCAGCAAACTGAAATATGGAATAATTAAAAACAAACCCTTTGCAAGCAAAACGACACATACATAAACTTGGATAGGAAGGGGAGGCCTTCTCCTTTGGGTGACAAATTAAAATAGCAGGGAGGGGCTGGCGGTAATTAAGCAATCAAAATAGGAAAATGAATGAGCGGTAGAAACGTGAGCCGTGAATCCCGCTCGATAGTTTGGCTTGCCAGNTTAAAATAGCAGGGAGGGGCTGGCGGTAGTTAAGCAGACAAGAATCAAAATAGGAAAATGAATGAGCGGTAGAAACGTGAGCCGTGAATCCCGCTCGATAGTTTGGCTTGCCAGTCTAGCCTCCTTGTTAGAGAGGTTCTTCGCTGAAACACTTGGTTCAACCCCCCTTGAAGTCCCCCATTTGAGAGCCTTGCGTCTTCCTTCGGCATTTGAGAGCTCACTTTTTGGGGGAGATTCAACCTCATTTATCGAAGCTTCTGCATATTTGTTGTCGGTGNTGAAGTCCCGCATTTGAGAGCTCACTTTTTGGGGGAGATTCAACCTCATTTATCGAAGCTTTTGCATATTTGTTGTCGGTGATGGAGCTGTCGTACTTTCCAGTGCTGAGGGCTCTATGACTGCGGTCCGCGAAGCTCCTAGATCCCGTTGGCGACTGCACTGACACCTAAGCCACCTGAGGTTCTTTTTGCACTTNGGTGCTGAGGGCCTATGACTGTGGTCCGCGAAGCTCCTAGATCCCGTTGGCGACTGCACTGACACCTAAGCCACCTGAGGTTCTTTTTGAACTTTTGAGTGAACTGCCACTAAACTGAACTACGCATCCTGCTTTTGTTGCTGAATACTCCCAATGTCAACCATTAATGCTGGTGGTAATATCGTGGTCCTAATATCCTGACATTCCCTCTGTCGTGCCAGTCTCGATTTATGGAGCTGGTTCTTAGTCCCATCATTTGTTGTCATCACCAAAATTGGTCCCACTGATG
>JXCR01001473.1:0-24775 GCA_002079205.1 Phalaenopsis hybrid cultivar
CTTCGACGGGTAACAGTGCAAGCGATGTGAATCGTGACGATCGGACGTGTCGACTCTCCGAATTACGAAGTTTTGTGTGCGGGAGTGCGAATTGTGCAAATGGCCACCCTAAGACTCAGGAAGGTCCTATAGAGAATCTCTTTTGGGCTTCCTCATGTTGGTTTCATCCTTCTAAGTGCTAGAAATTGATACCACACACGCGAAACTCAAGAAGGGGACGGAAGTGGGTTGAATTTCTAGAACAAGGCGGGTCTCATTTCTAAGGTTCTAAGATAGTTGAAGGGAGGTCCCTAAGGCTAGATCCTAAACCCTAAGAGGAAGACTAGACCTCACTGAAAATGAGGTCAACATACACCAAAATATAATTTTCTATGTTTATTTATTTTGCAACATGTCTAGTTATTTATTTATTGAAGAACGTGTTTCATCAGTTTACTCAAGGAGAAGTCTTATTCTTCTTGATTATTTTTCAGAACGAAAAGCACGTCAAATATAAATCAAGTGTCGTTATAAGGTTTTATGTTCTGAAATTTTGTTTTCTTTCATTCTAAGTGGAATTAGCAGCGTAAATGTTCTAAGTTTATGTTGTGACCTTATACCAAGGTATAAAATATCACTGATTTAACATAATTCAGTTGATTAAATTAGTCAGTTTATAAATGCATGTTAAGGCAGTTTATATGAAACAGGGAAGTAAAATCTTGACGACCCATCTAACTCTAGGTCATATCTTGGTGGGTCCTAAAATCTTGACGACCTATTTTGCAACATGTCTAGTTATTTATTTATTGAAGAACGTGTTTCATCAGTTGACTCAAGGAGAAGTCTTATTCTTCTTGATTTTTTTTCTGAACGAAAAGCACGTCAAATATAAATCAAGTGCCGTTATAAGGTTTTATGTTTCTGAAATTTTGTTTTCTTTCATTCTAAGTAGAATTAGCAGCGGAAATGTTCTAAGTTTATGCTGTGGCCTTATACCATGGTATAAAATATCACTGATTTAACATAATTCAATTGATTAAATTAGTCCTTTCAGTTATATTTTTTGAGATGAATTAGCAACGTGGTTAAGTATATTCAAATGAAATTCACACGCGACTATTTAATGTGACATATTGAGTTTGTTCTGTTGTCTAGGTTGGTGTTCTATAGAAAATTTATTTTCATCAAAATTTGTCATTCAAATTAGCTATTGAATTTTTATATAATAAGTATGTCATGTCCTATATTTAAGGGATGTTGAACTTTGGATTAATTCTCTAGTTTCAAGGGCAGTTGCAGTCTTAAGTGCATGTCTTTAATGTGGAGCCTAGCGTTAAGATTAAGGAAAGGATTTTGTACAAAAGTTCTAAAAAGGAAAGGCATGTTCTAAAAAGGAAAGGCTGTTGCACAAAAGTTGTTGCGGATAAGCTGTCTATTTATTTTTTGGAGTTTGAAAACAGTTATGTTGCAGTTGTTTCTAAATAATTGACTATTCTGCCCCTGTATAGTAATGATTTTTGCAACAAAATTGTTCATACAAATATAATCTTTTCTTTAGAGCAAGTATTTTATGTAGAACATTATAAAACAAAGATAGACACATCACTAAATAGTGAGGAATATGACCACTAGAATTAAGAAAAAAATTATTAAAATAATAAATAATAATATAATAGTATAATTTTTAAAATGTAGACAACATATGCCACGAGATAAGCCGTCCTTCACGGATACTCTCCACTCTTGATCGCTCATGATGGTCGAATCTTACAGCCTATCTGCTCATCGAAAATAGTCACAGTTTTATGTGATTCTCCGTGAGCATCTGTAAAACTATCTCTTGTAGTTATGTGGCCGATGCGAAGGGAGAATGGAACACTGAAATCCGCAGTAGCAGTGCAATCCTATGGGGTACCAGAAATACTCAAGCTAATCTTTTCCAAAGGCTTAAAAACACAAACTCTTAGACATAACACTATAAAAAATTAATAACACGAGTTATTAGTTAAAGCTTGATGCAGCTGTGAGGTCTCAGATAACTTAGTATTTAAACCAACGAATTTGTCACTACAAAAAGACAACATACCGTATAAAAAAAATGTTTTTGGTTGCATTTAATCTGCATAATTCCAAGCTAGTCTGTGTCACAAATGCGTATCACTAAAAAAGACCATCTAGAAGAATCTCAAAAACCATGACACCGAAAAAAAAAACTTAGTTGTATTCATTCGGATTTTACATGTAACACTAACCAATAGCGACATACAAGTCATTCAAAAGAACCCATTAGGTCAAAGTTTCATCATAGATCTCCAAAGCTCACAAAAAGAAAAAAAATGCAAAAGGAAAAAAAAAAACATATACAACTTGCATAAAAAACGACCGAGGTAAATATCAAATGCATATGAAACATAATTGTATATGAATTGTATAAAATAACTATATAATAAACAATGAATGTATTCAACAACTTTTATACATAACATAAATAAAAAGTAACATTCCCTCCAATCACCCTCCAATTATTGCATCCGAAATTTGTTCCCTCAACTCTGTCAGCTCGCTTGCACCTTTAACATATTGATTGCAGATCTAGGGAACATTATTTTCGGCTCTCGACAAAAGACATTCCATGAGGATTCTCATATACCTCAACAGGAATGTGTGCTTGACCCTCGTCTGCCTTATATAAGTCGATGTTGTTGTGGGAAGGATGCCGCCGAATATAATTGTGGAGAGTCATCGTGACATTTATAATCTGCACCTGTTTAGGAAACATGTAAGTTAGTATATCACGAAGAATAATTCATTTCTTCTTCCAAACACCAAAAGTCTTTTCAATGACACCACACAAGTAGGAGTGTCTTTTGTTGGACAATTCTTTCATGCCCCGCGTGACGTTGCTAACTTGCTCAAAGTCAGGTATGTGATATTTTGTATCAGGATTTGATTTCAGATACCATAACTGCAACAAATACATGACATTGACTAAAAATTATTTACTTGGTGTGAATTAAATGATTAGTGTTGAATTAAAAAAAAGAACCTGCCAGTCTCAAGCGAACTTAATGGTAGATGTGGGAATTTGTATTTTCTATTTCATGTGACAGATTTAAAAATTCAACTGTCATGCGCATTGCCCTTTCAATTATCCATGACAAAAGTGAAGTTCATGTTGAAATCACATACAACCATAACATTCTGCGTCGATGACCCACAACGGCCGATGAATGCATGTGCATCCATCGTGTTTCAAATATTCTTATTATTTGAAACACGTGCATTCACGTATGTTCTTTCAATTTTTCTAATACAATTCTAGAAAAATAACAAAGAGTTTCGTAATTACCATTTTTTTATGAAAATTGAATGTACTAAATAGTAGAAACTTTATGAAAATATGACATATACCGTGCATCGTGCAAAATCTCTTCGGACATCCGTTCGATTCTATGATATGTTGGCTTTATGACTTTTGATGACACAATGACAAGTGCTTTGGATCTGCAAGTTGTCTCGAAAGAGTGCTGAAAGCATTTCATACCTCGCATTGATTCATTCTACGATAATACGTCGTGTTATTGCTAATACTTATCGTGAAGTCGTCCTATTGGAGCTGTGAAATCCATGATTTCTGTGAAGTTCCTCCAATAGTTTAGTGAATACCGCCTGCCATGTAGAACATCTTGCTAAATCTCGTTGGGTGGCTCACAAGCAACTTCCCAACTCATTTGTCGCCAATATAAGAGGATGTCATTCAATGGGAGCGTTCTATGCACGGCTTATAATACTTGTACATCAGACACACTGCAACTACAACTCTTCTTCTACGGTTTTCTCTATTAGCATATTTGTATTTCATCGTTGAAGTAGCTATCACATAAATATTAACGAATTAGCTACAATCATATAACGTTATGAACAAAACTAATATCAAAATAACATTACATAAGTAAATAGAGAGTATAACGAGGAATGAAAAACTCTTAGGTAAAGTGATATTTTCAAAGCTGCATAAATGTCTAAAGTAACATGAAAAATCATAAGTATCTCGTGAAAAATGTCTAAAACAGCATGTCCAAAGTAAATAAACAAATAACAAATTTGAAATAACCCACTCGAATCTAGTGAAAAAAAAGTATTCCTCTAGTGTCATTGTTCCCACGAAAATAACGTAGGTCATCTACCCTACGGTCAACGGACATCATTATGAAAATCTGTCTTCGGGTCCTATCTTCAAGCAAATTCATAGAGGATAAATACGACAACATGTTCTTGTAAATTTTTGGAGTTGCTTCCTGAATTTGTATAAACTGCTGGACAAATGTTACCTGTGGTGTGCCAGGGTCATTGGTGAATGAAGCCACCAACTTTGATATTTGACTTCTAATGAAAGTAACTTCCTCGTTTTGCCTCTTCTCAACTCTGAGCCGCTTTGATCGACTAGTGGATTCGACCTCATTGAGGTTCTGGCTAAGGCTTTTGTTGGAATCACCTGTTTGGTCAGCTGCCAAATTTGTGGCGGGGCCACCAAATCTCGCCTCACTAGGAACAAATGCATTGTTGCTTGTGACGAAGACACCACCAAACATTCGATTTAACTTCTCTTCCAGCTCAAGATCGATGCCACAACATTTACATTTCTTAGCAGCCGACACCAAGTACAAATTCCATTGACATGTTGATCGACTTGAAAAAATATTTAAAAAGAAACTAAAATAGTAGATGTTTAAAAAATGTTCACCGTTAGTCTCTCAACCCACCACTCTTCAGAAGCATTAATTGATATCTGATCCCAACAACCGTTGGTTCCTCGTTTCAATTCATTCCAGATTTTTCAGTCATTTTTCAGCTAATCTCACTTGTATTTCAACTCCATCATATCGTACTCTTTACCTATACTTTTCTTAAATTTTTTTATGAGATTTTTTCTTCCCCTTCTTGTTGAAATAGATTGTCGGCCTATTTACCTTCTCGACTTCCTTAAGATATAGGTTGCAAAATGTCATTTTGATATCCTTATCCCATATTGTAGTTGAACCGACCTTTTTGATCTTAACTATTGTGTATACTATCATTGAAAAAGCTAATAAACATAAACATTTTCCATAAAACTTATCTAACACAACTCAGAGAAAGAATAATGGCACAATAACATCTCCATTGCCCCTTCACACCACACCATCACAACACCTATACACAACCGTTGCCACCACATCCACACACAACAGTACTACAAACACATTCACATATACACAACACATCTAAAACACTACCAACTCACACCAACTCCACACTCTAACCAACACATATACAATCACACAATCACCACCTTTGAAAACACCCTCCATCACCAACTCTTCCACAACCACGTCGAAAATACCCACTATCACCTCACACACAAACACATCCACCATCACCGAAACATCCACAACCACATGCAAACACATCCACCTCACTCACACACAATCACCTCCACCTCCACCTCCACCTCCACATCCACACACCAACTACCCTTCACCACCACATCTTCGTCCTTCAACATAAACATATCCACCCCCACATTGACCATATAAACAAACACAACCACCCTCACATCCACCACATAATCAGCCTAAGCCAACATCAACCAAATTTACATGATCCACCATCAACCGAAAGAAACCCCTTTGCATGTGATACAATCCATTGATTGCGCATTCAAAACTAGTATTGATTTCTCCAATCAAGAATGTAAAAGAGCAAGCATAAAAACAAAATCCAACATCAACCGAAAACCAACACTAATTTCCAACTCGTCGCATGGGATTCACAAAAATCTCAAAAATTCAACATCAATCGAAAACCAATTAACCATAAGCAATTGCTAAATAAAAAACTACAAAATTCTGGAGCATAGTAGGCATTAACCAACAGGAAGGGGAACCACTGCATAGAGGAAACCACCAAATTCTCAGGCATAAGCCTTCTGCAAAATCAAAAGCCACAAAAAAATTAGGCTACATATTACTGGCACGAAGAAGAAGCACCACATAGAAGAACCATCACAAAGTGGAAACCATGAAAATCTTGGCCATATTCGCATTTCCAAAAACATAAACAATAACATAGTTAAGGTAATGATTACCCAACTAGAAGAGACACCGAAATACAATGGAACCACCGCATGAAGAAACCAAAATACAGAGGAACCAACACCCTCACAAGGAGCCGCATAGTAGATAATGGAGAGGGAGAAGAGAACTCGCCGAGAGAAACAACCCTATTCGTGAGAATCGTGAGAGAGAGAGAGATGAGAGTTTAGTGCAAGTATCGTGGGAGAGAGGATTGCGGGAGAGGAGCGCACCACTTGGGCAAAACACGCGAGTTATGGACTCCAAGGCTCCTCAAGAATGACAACAAGAAAAATGCTAGCAATAATCCTTTATATTGTATCACAAAATGAATCAATGAAATGGGCGATGAAACGGTTCCAACATTCATCGAAGACAATTAACATATATTTTTCAGTGGGTTTGAAAACTCGTGTAAGCTTTGTCAACAAAGATTATTAACCCAGAGGATCCAACATTCGAGAAGATTGTAACAAAGATTGCAAATGACCCTCTGTATATGCTATTTTTTAAGGTAATTTTTTTAGCACATTCCATTCATACGTCAAAATAATTTATGTGAATATCATAACTTTATTTAATCTGACAGAATTGTATTAGAGTGATTGGCGGAATTCACATGGATGAACAAATATCCAATATTGAAAAGGTAGCTTACATTCCACGGTGTGGATCACCCACACAAAGTTTGATGGTCGTATTTGACTTCAACATGTGCTTTATTTTTGTGATGACTGGTTGAGAAGACAGTGCACATGATAGTCGTATTTTTGCTTTTGCGACAAGTAACCAAGACACGACTTTCCTTACCTACCTTCAGGTTCATAAAGCTATCAACTACATTCATTTTTTTAGTTTATTACTAATTATTGTATTTAGGACATGTAAATATTACTTGTTCGATGCTGGATATCTCTTTTAGATGGGGTATCTGAAGCAATTTTCAAATACAAAATATCAAATTTCTGATTTCGAAAGATCCAAAGATGTTGCTCGTGGTAAAAAAAAAATTTTTAACAAAAGACACTCATTCTTACGTGATGCATAATTGAAATAACGTTTGAAGTGTGATAGAAAAAATGGGTCATACTACGTGATATGTCGCGAATCTTTCCAAAACATATGCAAATTATAATGGCCAGGATGACGCTCCACAACTACATTATACAACATCATTTTAGAATAGATGTAAATTTCAGCTTGGATGATGATCACATGTAGGTCCCGCCAGTAGCATTTGAATTTCACATAAGTCGATCTATACCACAATCAAAGACAGTCACTGGAAGGTTACACCTAGAATGGCGAATGTGCTACAGAAATGATTGAATTGCGAGAGTGGATTACATGTGTCATTGTTGGATGCTGATTAGACGATTCTTATTTATTTTATAAAGTTCATGTGTATTTTATGTTCCATGTATTATTGATGTTTTAGATATCGTAAGTTTTATGTTGTTTGTAATTGTTTTTTTCTCTTTTTTCGATTACTTTTCATTCTTTTCTTGTGGGTTTGTGAGTTTTATGATAAGACGTTCAACTTTGTGGGTTATTTTGGATGACCTATTAGTCATTGTTGTTTGATGTCACATGTGAAGTCCTGATAAAACAACCAAGTTCCTCTTTTCTTTTCAATGCTAGGGTTTTTTAGATACTTCTGGATGACCTGTTAGTCGTTGATCAGTGTCACATGTGAAATCCTGATGAAGACAACTAATTTTCTATTTTCTTTTCGATGTTGGTGTTTTCGATGTACTTCTGGATGATCTTTTTTGGGTGATATGACAACCAATAACCTCTATTTTATAAGGTTTATTGTTTTCTTGTTTTGATAGGTTCAACTGGGTTGTGTTGTGAAAAACGACGGCCATAAAGTAAAAAAATTGAATTGAAAAATTGCAAACCAGAAAATAATAAAGATTTACGTGGTTCGGCTAATTTACCTACGTCCACGAAGCTGTAGAGGATTTTAGTAACTCGAGAAATTATACTGTCGAGCGTTTCAACGTTTACAAGAAAAAACATTCTTTCTCTCCCTTAGCTCTCAAGAGGACTTGACTTAATACTTATGACAGACCAAATAGACTATTTAAAGAAGAGTGAGAGAGGTAGGTGGAAGAGAGATAGGTGAGGTAGGTAAGTCACAGACTCCATATATTTAACAATTCTCCCACTTAGAGACTGAGACACTGACTTGACCACCTACAAGTTGCTTCATCTGCTGGTTGTACCGCTCTTTTTCTTCAAACATGTTATCCTCCACCTCTGCAACTCAAAGCCTCCGTCCACACTAGAAGACGAACTGAAGTCGAGCACAACTTCAGTTTCGTAAGAGTGACGCCCTTAGTTGATATATCACTCTCAACATAGTCTTGTACCTCCATGCTCTTTCCTGTGTTAGTCATGTATCTGCTTACAACTTCCACTGCATGGGCAATATATTGCCTCTGCTGAAAGCCTTTATCAACAAATCTAACATTGTACCTCTTACTGTCATTACACTCAGTCTTCACCCGGTACACCAACTTGTTGTGTAATGTCTTCTTCCATTGTGGAAGTTCTGTTAGCTCACACATGCTCAAATTTTCATATTGCAAGAATTTTTCATAGCTCTATGGTTCTCCACCATCAGTCTGTGAAACAATAAGAATGAGTTTCCCAGACCCACTCTCCTCTTCACTTCCATCACTGCCTTGCATTGTGGCCTATGGTAAATCAACAAACATTACCTTTCTACAGTAACTAGAGCCTTCAAGAGATGCCACTGGAGAAGGTCTCGACACATATGTGTGTACAAGTTCCAGTTTTTCTGTCATTGGCGCTCTGCCACCTTTCCACAAACTGACATTCTTCTACTTTCCCATAAGACATCTCTGACTCATGTGTCTTTACCTGAGTAAACCTGTAGTCATATATAGTGTGTCAGTTTTCGTACCCCGAGCCAGTACTAATACTCCTTTTGTAACATTCCAGGTGTTATTTAAGAACACTACTGAATGACCACCCTCATTGAGCCACCCAACATAAATGAGGTTTTCCTGAACTCAGAAGCGTGTCTCGCCTTTTGCAAAATTCATTTGCTCTTGCTAGGGAGTACAATATCAACGTCTTTCATTCTCACTACGTTCAGAGTTGTTCTATCAACCAGATATATCTTCCCAAAGTTAGTTGTAACATAGTTTCACATCAACCCCCGGTGTGAAGATATATGGAAGGAGGCTCCTGAATCCAGTATCCTAGTCATCAACATAGTTTCGCTCCTATATTTCTTCAGTTACAACATTAATGCAAGCATTCTTCTTCTTTTTAGGATTCTTGCAGTTCTTTTTAATGTGTCCAGCATTGTCACAATTCCAACAGGTTGTCTGCTGACCAAACTTTGATTTTAATCTTCCTCTATTTGAATTCCTGCCCTGTGATCTCCCTCTGTAATAAACAATCAGTGTCGAACTCAGAACCGAGGTCTCGCCAGAATCTTTGTTGCGCACCTCCTCAGCCAAAATTAAATCACGAATATCATCATATTTTAGTTTGGATTTACCTGCGGAACTGCTAACTGCCATCATCATTGCTTCCTAACTATTTGACGATGATGTCAACAATATCAACGCACGTATCTCACAATCAAAATCAAATTCGACGGACGAAAATTGATTTGTGATAGTATTGAAATCATTCATGTGTTGAACAATAGATACCTTCCACTATCTTCAAATTGAATAAATTTTTCATCAAGTGCACATCGTTATTCGTCGATGGTTTTTCATACATATCTGATAAAACCGTCATGAGATATACAATAGTCATCTCCTTGATGTTATTTTAGGCAACCCCAGAACCTGTCAATCCAACAAATTTCATTCTGTTTCATCCATCTTTTTCGGCTTCTTTCCCATGAACGACAGGTGAAGTTTCTTCCCATAAAGCTAGTTCTAATCAAAATCTGTGTCATTAAATTTTTCGATCCCTGATAACATCACTTTCTCTCCGCCCATCGTTCTTCCATAGATTCGAAACCACGACTCTGATACCATTTTTATGAAAAACAACGACAATAAAGTGAAAAAACTTGATCGAAAAATTGCAAATCAGAAAATAGCACTGTTTTACGTGGTTCGACTAATTTGCCTGTGTCCACAGAGCTACAGAGGATTTTGTACTTCGAGAAATTGCACCGTCGAACACATTCACGTTTACAAGAAAAAAAACTTTCTTTCTCTTTTACTATTCCTTTCTCTCTTAGCTCTTAAGAGAACTTGACTTAGCACTTATGACAGACTAAAATTGACTTTTTAAATAAGAGGAAGAGAGGTACGTGAGACGCGACATACGAGGTAGGTAAGTCACAAACTCCGTATATTTAACAGGGTTGGTGTACTTAGTTCTCTTAGACTTCACGCTCACCCGAAATGATAATTGATTACTGTTTTTGTTAATTTATATTTGTGTTATGATAAATGAATTGTCTTTGAATCATTCAGAGAAGATGAGCTCTAGGATTTCAGGATCCTCCCGAAGAATTTTTTGCCGTTGCGGACTTCACACTTTTCTACGACGTCACGTCAGACGTATGACTACCGAAGACATTTCTATAGTGTGTCCGCGAAGAATCACAGAGAAGTTTGACTTCTTCTGGTGTGCAGAAAGTTTGACAGATTCCACTATAGACATTAATCAAGAATGAATGATATCTCTGGAGAATGACGTAGTTCGTGACATACACCGTCTGCATTTTAAAATTAATATTATCATATTTTTAAGTGTAAATTTATTAAATTTTTTCTTTTTTTAGCAATTTTGATACTCATTGTTAAGTGAAGTGTATATTTTATTTTTTTATACATTTTTAAGGTGATTATTTGCTTCTCTAGTATCAAATATATTGCTATAACAGTTCTGTTGCAAAAATCATTACTGCACATAGACAAAATTGTCATTTATTCAGAAACATCTGCAAAACATCTGTTTTTCGGCAACACAAACCGAACAGTCAATCAGCTTATTCGGATAAGTCGCTGCTCAGATGCTTATTTGCATCAGTTGTTTATCAGTAGCTTATTAATAAGCTGCAGCTGCCCCAAGCTGGCCCTTAAATTGTTTAATGACTTTCATTCTTAAAATGTTATTTATAAAAAATGAAAATCGAAAATTTATTTTCCATCGTCCTAATGTTTATTCCAGCCTTGATTAATTTCAATTCCCGGGTTGGGTCGTGACAAATTAAAAAATAATAACTTTTAGATATTTGGGGGCAAACAAGAATCAAAGATATAAATGATCTAAATAAATTATTAATATAAGATTACTTCAAAATCAATACTTAATTTGTGAGATCGAGAGACTAACTTGAGAGTGAGGTTGTGTAAAGCTAAAGTGTGTGAAAATGGGGCGTCAAAGGCATTCTCCAGAGTGACAGGTGGTTCTCTGGGTATAGTGGTTGGAGAAATGGATAAGGAATAATGTCGAAGAAATCAAGCTCCTCCTCACTCGAGAGAATGATATAGAAGTATGGAGCACTTATAAAGAATGAGACATCGACACTCATATAGAGTTTATTTGTGATAGGATTTTGACACCAATATCCTTTTTGAGCGGCGGAGTAGTCAAGAAAGGCGCATTTTATAAATTTGGAATGGAGCTTACTACGATTTGGACCAGTGTTTCGAATATAGTCCATGCACCCAAAAGTTTGGATTCAAGACTGGTGAATAATCGATTAGTAGGGAAACATGACTACAAGATGACTAAAGGGGTTCGAAAGTTATGAATTTTTGTTGGGACTATTGATGAGATGTGGCAGTAAGCACGACATTATTCCAAAATCTTTTTGGGACAATTGATTGAAATATAATAGAGCGAGTCATTTCGATAAGGTGTTAGTTTTTTCTCTCAGCTACCTAATTTTATTAGGGGGTGTCCGTACATGAGTTATGATGGAGGATGACCTTATTTTCCAAGAATTCACCTAAAATAGAGTTAAAAATTTCTTAACCATTATAGGGTCGAAGAACCTAAATTGACGTTTAAGTGTCATGATGAATGAATGAAAATTTTTGAAGGTGACAACAGATTTATATTTATTTTTTAAGATATAGAACCACATCATTTGAGTGTGGTTATCAATTAAGGTAATTAATCGTCATTTATTAGTGTAACTATGTGTGCGAGAGGGTCCCCACAAGTTACTGTAAATAAGTGAAAAAATGAGCAAAAGACGCGTAAGGGCGAGGTGAATATGAAACACGATGATGTTTAGTTAATTGACAAGTCTCATATTTGAAATTGGCAAGATTTTTATTAGCAAACATCGACAAATACAAATGTTTCAAATATTGAGAGCTGGGATGATCTAAATGATAATTCAATAACATAATATGACATTCAGTGGACTGAAACAAAACTGCAACTATGGGAGAGGTGTCATCATTGTTCGTGGTTTTCTAATGGAAGAAGTAAAGTCCTGTTACTCGCTTAGTAGTTTCAATCATCTTTCCCTAACGACGATCCTGAAAGACACGAACATCAAGAGATAAATGAGAAACACAATACATGTCATGTGTCATTTTACTAACAGATGACATGTTATATTTCAACATGAGAACATGCAACACAAATTCCATAGTTAAACCAGTTGTTAATACAACCGATGATTTACCAGCAATAAAGTTAGAGGAGCCGTCAATAATTTTAGCTGCATTTTTCTTGAACAAGGATAATATGTCGAGAAAATTTGGGAGCATTTAGTCATGTGATCTGTGACACCTAAATCAATAATTGAAGGACTGGAAGAGACAAAAGAAGTGAGAGTCATATGAATGGTACCTTGACGGACATGGGAGGTCAATGGAGCAGAACAAAATTGACTCGATCTAAGTAGTTTGATTAATTGCTTTATCTAACTCTTAGGAGATTCGACTGATTCTGGAGTGTTCCAAGTGGAGGTAGGTTGAAGTGAAGCAGTTTTAGATGTTGTAGTGAGATCCTTAGCAGAGTAAGGTTTGGTTGAATGTTTGTGTGCTTGTTTTCTATGGACTTTCCAACGTTTGTCCCTAGTATAGCTGGGTTTGTGACGGTAATCACAAGTGGAGTCAGTGGCTCGAGATGACATAGACGAGTGTTGTGTACTATTAGTTACCTTGACAGTTGATTCAACTAAAGTGGAAGTGTCGAACATGACAAGTCCATGGCTCTCTTCGCGTCGAATCTCTGTGAAAGCAACAAGAGTAGAAGAGGATCCGACCAAAGATAAGACTCCGAATTTCATCAAGGTCTTTGTTAAGGCCTATCAAAAATTTAACATGCAATATTTTTAACAATTTTCTGAAAGAGGGAAAAGTTTACCGGAGATTTCCACGTGTAATCATAGTAGAGATCACATTCAATTCATAAGGCCACCAAATCATTGTAGTACTGGGTCATGGTCCTGAATTTTGTTTTGCCTTGCTGATCTTATTGAAAATCTCATAAAGTTGACTGGAGTTCCCTACATCTAAGTAGGTATCCCGAACTACAATTCATAAAGCACTGGCAAGAGGAAGAAACATATATGAGCGATCAAATGTTGTTTCTATGGATTTAATCATCCATGATATGATTGAAATTCTCCACTTCCTACGTTTCATACGTTGAATCAGCTTTTGGATGTTCACGAATCATTCCGGTGTAGTCGTGTTTCCTGCGTCCCTAGACGAACAAAGACACGGCTTGAGACCATTGGAGAAAATTTGATCCGTTCAATTTGTGGATAGCGATTAGGTAGTTCATGTGATTTTTGATCCTACAGTCTGCGGAGGGATTGAGATCGATGTCGACCCTCCAGTGGACTCATGTACACCGTCGGGAAAAGGCTCAATAGAGATTGCTGATCGAGGATAGAAAAACAGAGATCCGACTGGTTGACAGATCCCATATTGCACCGGACGGGCCATACATGTTTGCAGTAGGATTCCAGCGGCTGGAAAGGGATTCCGACAGCTGGATTCCGTTGCAAGTCAGTTCAGCGGACTGCTAGAGGGAGCTTCGAGTGGTTCGAACAGGATCTTGTTGTTTGGAAGCTAGTACTAATCGATTGAGTGGTGCATCTGTCACAACGAAAACCCTCAACAACACTCAAGTGGTGCTTCTGCCTTAGCGGAAAACTTTGACAACAGGAGACTGGGCGAAAGTCGCGACAGGATGTAGGATTGCGGCAGGAAGCAAGTTCTAGGGTTAAAACCCTGGTCCTAATACCATGTTAAATGTACATTCATTGATAAAAATGTGTTGTATAAATACACGCTACAAGACCAATATAAAAGGCAAGACTTAAATACATAAATGTGGAAACAAATGAAAATAAAGAAAGCACATAAAGCTTAATATTAACTAAAACATGAATTAGGTTAATAATTCTAATAAATAATAAAATTTATGCTTATGTGAGTACAATATAATAAAACTAGTTTAATAAGCAATAAAAGGTTATTAAAACTACTTTATTTATTAAAACTTTAACATTTTATTTTGCACTTAATGAGCTTCTTGTATAACAATAAAAGATTATTTTAATGAACATAATGAACAAATGAGTCAGTGTTTAAGTTTTGTCATTTATAGGAAAATGATTAAAGATGTTCTTCTAACTCGTTTAATTTTCTAAATAAGCAAGCATAGATAACCCTTGTATGAATTAGTTTTGGGTTATTCATTATGCGTACTTAGTTTGCTTACAGGCTTAGTTGGACTATATCACCCACCCTTGTTTCTTTGTGTGCTATTATAGGAATATTATGCCAAAGTGGAACAAGAATTATTATGTGCGACTAATTCAGTATATTCCCTTATTTTTTGGACTATAATAGGGTTCAATATTTGGGATTATTGTAGATTTCTTTTTATAGAAATTTTTAGATAGCGCTCTTATGTTATTTTTTTTTAAATTTTTTTATTTTTTATTTATGTGAAATACAATATTTTGAGTATTTTTTTTTAATTTCGATAATTTTGGATAAGGTTTAAGTGTAAATTTGATGGTTATTTGAAATCAGATTGGCTTATACTGGGTCAATTCAATTGTAGCCAATAACCCAAGGATTTGGCGTCTATAAATAGTAGTATTAAGCATGTAAATTAATTTATAAATTGAATAGTTTATCTTCCCAGTTGGATTTATGATTCATTCTAGTGCAAGAGCAAGCGCAATTACTGAATTCTCAGTTCTCCTTATATTGATTTATGGTTGGGTTTTGCTTTAATATTGTTTTTCTATATTCTCAGTTTTATTAATAAAATTCTCAGTTATATTTTATCTCTATAATTTGATATTGACTTCGTAGCACTCATTATTTTGATAAAAAGTTTGACATGTTGAAAGTCCAGTTTGTGGAAGTTAACTGCTTTTGCTGATTGATTTTGTGTTATAATTTTACACTTGAATTTTTCGGAATATTTTGATCATTTTATTATCGATTGGATTTTAATTTCATCAATGGGTTGTTATATTTAAAAGATTGTTTTTTTTTCGAACTAGCTGATGACTTACTGGACGTGAACTCTCATTTTTTCTTTGCATAAATTCATACTGTGCATCGGACTAGTTGCATTAATGATTTCTTATCATGAGTTATCCATCATCACATTTTATCGTATTTTTGCCTAGAAATTGCAGCTTCTGCCATCATTTATTGCATTTTTGCTCGTTCGCTAATACGGTTGAGTCTGTTCTGAAACTTTATGCCTCTACTGCTCCAGTTTTTTAAATTGCGTCAACAGAGTTCAGTCGATTCCTAGATAAAGATGCTATTGATGTCCCCTGCCCCCACTTTTACTCATAAAATATAGAAATTGTCTTTTGATTTCTAACTGGTTTGCTGTTGCTGCAGAGACCTAAAAAAATTAAGAAACATGAAGTGAAGAAAGCCCGTAAGAAAACTGAAGGTCACAAGGAAGATCAAATTAAGGCTATTGGCTCAGTTGACATTAATGATGAATCTGAAGATAAAATGGATGCGGAGGAAACCACTGAACATTCTAACAGTGAGGCAGAAGAGGAGAACAATGTGCATAAAGCTCCTGAATCAACCAAAATGTTGTCAGATGGGGAGGAGATTGATGAGCAAAAGGAGCCTAAATCCAAAGAGAAATCCTCAGCAGTAAAAAAGGCCTCCCGTACTAAATCTAAAAAAGGTTCATCTTCATCTGCTACAAAGAAGGCTGTTACTACAAAGAAGGCTGTTACTGATAATGAAGCAGAAGCCTCTTCAGAGAGTAAAGCAAGTAAGGGGAGCAAAATTCGTTCGAAGACAGACAAAAAGAAATCAACGCCCAAAAAGGATTCCAAGGATAATTCTACAGGAAAGGCTCCCCAAAAGAAAGTTGAGGCTGACTCCAGCTCTGGTGTGTCCCGTAGATCAGAAAAAGTTAAAGAGAAAAGGAAGAGCAATGCTGGAACTGCATTGAAAGATAAGGAAGGAAACAAGAGACAAATTGAAAAGACTACATCGAAAGAAGGAAAAGAGAACAAGAGAAAGGTTGCAAAAATTGAATCAAAAGAAGTGAAAAAAAACAAGAAACAAATTGCAAAGATGAAGTCGAAAACTGTAGCCAAGAAGAAAGGTATAATGTCGCCAAATTCCTTTTAAATTATTTGTGCTTTGAAGAGGATCTCATAGAATTTGCACTTTGGCGCTGAGTTATCTTGTTTACTTGCTATTATCCTGCTTGATTCATACATAGATAAGGGGGAAAAATTGTGACAGGAACTTTTTGTCAGAATTTGTCTCAATGCTGTTTAATTTATTTTGAGATGAATACTATATTAAATTTAACTGATTTCTCATATATTGCACTTATCTCAGAGAAAATATAATAACTTTGAGACCCGTTATAGCTTCAAAATTTTTTCTTATGTGGGCACATTTATTAGAATGATGCAAGCTGGCTGTCATATTGTGATAGTTTGAGCTTCTTTCTGACTTTGTTTTTTGGATCAAAACTAGCAACTGACAGCTAGATTTCATTTTTTTCATAACTTGTTTGAGTTCCTTGCAGGCTTTTTACATCAATAAATTCTTCTTACATGTGCCTGGAGCTTTTTCTAAATATCCATTCGTTTTTATTATTTGTAGAATAAGTTATTCCCATCTGCAAAGCGAGTGCTGCATTCTCTGTGGCCCATTTTATATAGTGAAAGTGGGGTTTATAAGAGAGAAGGAAAGAGAGTTCTTCCTACAAAGTACGGGTCTAGATATAAGAGCCAAAAAACCTCTAATACATTTTATGCAGTCCCTATTTATAGGAGATAGAGGGCAAAGGTGGAAAATTTCACAAGTGCCCCTACCTTAATAGGGGTGTTACAAGGCATTATTGTCTTTGCTCGTGCCTTTTTTGTACTTATAACTGATACTGGTACCGTTTCATCTACCTTGACCTTCTTTTCGATGGGTATTTGAGTCAGTCGACCAAGTTGGCATCAATTAGTTATTTTTCTTGGTGATAGTAGGTTTTGAGAGTTAGTTGGTCGATTTCGAGAGTGGTATTCAGTCAGCCGTAGCGTGGCCGGTCTGCTTGCTTGATTAGTCCCTTAGTAATTTCTGGAGATATTTGGGGGAGTTGTTAAGTGAGCCTCATGATGAGAGTTGTTGGGGGTATTAGACGCTAGTTCATTAATGTGAGTTTCTATTTCTTATAATTCTGGACAGCCCTTTAGGTTGTCAATTTGATCTCCAGTTGCTCGTTTGTCGCTATCCCTTCGGTCGGCTGGTAGTTGTTCAGTCAGTCAACTTCATGAGTGCTTTCTGCTTATTGTCAAGTGATGATCTTTATTTTATCCATTTTGATCTGGACCTCTAGATTATCTCGAGATTCATGCTGACTATTTTTGGGTGTACATAATAAGTTTCACAACTTTCTTTCTCTTTGATAGTGATACTGCTATAAAGACAAGAAAATATTTTATGCAACAAATCAAATCTTAATAATTATAATTTAATGCAATAATTAGACTCCTTCGTTTTTCATGCCTACGACCCTTATATATAGGCATAGTGAACGGTTCTCAGCATCTCGAATCTCTCTCCTTGCATTCACTCGGTTTCAACGCTGTTATGGAGAAGGGATCTAATTCAGCTCTCAAGCCCGTCGACTAGACTAAAATTCTGGCTGCCCGTGGAGTGAAGAAACAACGCCGATCGGAAAGCGAGCCGAAGAAAAAGTCGGAGAAGTTAGTGAAGAAGCCAAAATCCTCCGAGCAACTGGAGGTAGAGGAGTCGTCAGACTCAATCCGGGAGACTCCGGAGAAGGTTCAACCTGACACTCGGAAGGAGCTAGATGGCTCGGCTGTCAGTTCTTCAACAAAGACTTCTGTTGAATTTCAGGATCTGTTGGGGATGGCGAGCGATTCTCTACCGGCTGGTGTACAGGGAGTTAGTGGGAGAAATCAGTCGGTCGATGAAAAATGACCGACTTATGACTTTTTATTGTTGGATGTAGGTGGAGCTATCTGGTTCACGGTGGATTCGTTCTTGGGTGCATGTTTTTTTTTATTTTAGATTTTTATCCTTCACATAATTTTTTGTTTGTTGTAGAAGAGGATGCTCATATTAGTGGTTTTTCAATAGTTGGCGACAGCCATAATTCGGCTGTGGAGACAACTCCAGTGCTTTAAGCGTTGGTCGGCAGCGAGAACATGGCCAATCACCCGGCTGATCCCGTGGAGGCTTGGGAGTAAATAGTTGAGGGACGTCAGATATCCCCGAGAATCGTGACTCATCGTCTGGATGAGATGGAAGTTACTTTGGCTCGACGGGATAAAGATCTTCGTGTGATGCTAGAGGAGGTGTGGGGAGATAACTAATCTTCGTTGAGAGGTATTTGAACTCCAGCAAGATGCTTTTGTTTAGAGGGTTCATTCCTAGGTTGATTGAACGAATTAGTTCAAGCTCGACAATAAGATGTATAAGAGACAAGTTTGTAGGGGGTTTTGTCTTGGCTGAGATAGCTGTGAACCGGTTTGTAAAATACTTATGGGATTAAAATTTGAGTGTAATTGCCCTATTATTGAAATAAAATATTTTATTTTCTTTTTTGTCTCATTTTTTGTATTTATGTGATGTTTCCTCTCAAATCCTCACGTGTTGTTTCCACTTCTGTTGGGTTCCTATAAATAGGGGTTCAGGTATTCATTTGCATGTTATCTTTTTCTATGAGTTTTGTCTCTTGGTTTTTTCTTCATCCATTCTTCTTTTTCTATTTGTTTCCTCTTGTTTGTTTTTCGATGGCTACGAATAGAAACTCGCCAAACTTTTGGTCTAGTTGTCACGATTGAGCCGAGTGGAGCAGACGAATACTTGCAATTTGGGACGGTCGACCTGTTCTACTTTTTCATGCTTGGGAAATAAAGTTAAGGAGTTGGAAGTTTAAGTTTTTTGTTGCTTCATCTTTCGAGAGTTGGGCCATCCTGACTGTACCGCTTGGTGATGCCTTCAGGAAGAAGAAGGGTACAAACTACTTTTGGATCAAGGGGCTCACATTGGTGGACAACTTCTCTCAGTTCCCTGGCACACCGATCCGGTGAATGTGAATAGGGTCTTGTTCTCTAGGATTTTCGGTCGAATGACAACAGACTTGTGCGCCACCTTTGACGCTTCAAAGGTCAAGAGGGAGTAGTTGTTGCCTTGACGGCCTGAAAGAAGGCCAAGGCAAAAGGAGTTTTTTTTGGCAAGAAGCTGTGGAGACTTAAGGAAAGCCGACTGAGGCCCGTGGTGAAGTAACCATCATTGCAAGGAGACTTTCGGCTCATGCAATCTTTGATACATGTCCTAGATTCATCTCCTGTCGGTCAGCGATTGGGGAGCCTTCTGGTCGTTCCGAAGAGTGTGATGCTGAGGTAGAATCTTTCGAGGAAGGGGCGAGAGCTCAGTCGGAGTCATCTCGTCACGATCCTTTATTCATTGGCTTATCTGCTAGGAGCGAGGCCAACCAACCTACCTCTTATGTCCGAATTGAGTCTGAAATAGATTCGGAGGCAATTTCTCCAAAGGAAGTACAACATAGGAAAGACAAGGAGCCAGTTACTGAGTTGAATTTTTTACTCCCTCTTTCCAATAGAGAAAAAGAGAAATGGCTGTGGATTGGGTTCACTTTGAGAGCCAAGGGGTTAAGTTTTTAAATTCTTTTGATGGCCAATACACTGCCGTCGATTGGGAGGTGGATTGGTATAGCGATTCACAATTTGCTGAAGTCTTCTTGTCCGCCTTTGTGGAGGTGATCTGGTCACGAGCATTTGCCAAATCTCTTCAGGGAGCTTGAGCGACCCGAACTGTACAAGAATGTTGATCTATACCACCTGAAGGCGTAGATGCTTTCCACCTCCAATCGATGGATTAGACCGGGCATAGATGAAATGGACCGCTGCCTCGGAAAGGGCTGAGAACACAGCTAGGCTTGCTAAGAAGTTTAAAAAGCAAGCAATGATAGTTGAGAGGAAACTAACAGCGGTAGAGGAGGAGATTGTTACTCTTCAGGATCTTTTGTAGATCAACGAGCAAGAAAACATGGATTTGATAGCATAGATGGCGGCGATTAAAACCGAGTTCTTCGAGGCCCTCCCTTCCCACTCGAGCCTGGAAAAGATTTTATGTGAGTAGTTTTAGGTTTGCAACATCACAATAATCGACCGATTCATTCGGTCGGCCTGATCGACTCGAAGTTCGCGGACTTAGATAAATTTTCTTCTTTTTATACCAGTTCTAAGGGATCTTCTGGGGACGACTCGGATGCCGAAGGCAAAGGAAGGTCTTCCAGTTGGCTTCCTGATACTTACTGATTTTTTCTAGAAAAAACTTTGGTAAAGCTATTATAAATAAAATCTTTTGTATACATAGAATAGTTGTATATTTCTTTAGTTGAAATGAATGAAATTGTTCGGTTATTTTTTCATACCTTTGCTTCATTTATTATTTTACTTTTACTGCATTATTTTCTTGTGATAATTGCTTGGTGATGGATGTTTGTTTTGGTTGATGACTTGTATCTAGAGAAAGATCGTCGGCTGTTTTATGATTTTTCACGACCCGACACAACCTTACTCTTCATCTTGCTTTGCTTCGTTCTGACTTGTTGCTTCGGTCGGCCCACACCTTTTGTCAGGACTTAGGCAGAACATGTCGCTGCCTGTGCGTGGATAACCATCCAGACTCGCTAATGAAGTGATTTGCACTCTACTCTTTGAGGAACTTGTCGCAATTGGGTAGGGGAATCGCCTCTAAAGCTTTGTCCACATTGAGCTTGAGATTGGATTTTTTTATGCTTGGCGTTATGATTGAGTTTGTTGTTAAGGCATCGATTGGATATTTTTATCATCGTTGTCGGTCGTCTTTTTTTGTTTTCTACCTACCATGCATCTATGGCGTCATTGTTGATTTTTGCGATATTGTTGTTCGGCTCGCGTTTTAGACTTTTTCAGGTCTCAGTTACTTGTTCGGATGGTCGCCTCTATCGGACCTCACCTTTTGTTTGGACTTTGATGGATCTTATCACTGCCTTTGCGGGAGCAACCGCCAAGACTCACTAATGGGGTGATTTGCGCCTTACCCTTCGCGGAGTTGGTCGCTATTAGGTAGGGATTATTTCCAAAGCTTTATCCAATTCAAGCTTGGAGACCAAGATTTACGATGCGTGAGCATTGCAGGCTCTTTTGTTTATGTCAACATTGTTTTTTTGGTTCAAGTTCCCCAAGTGTGAATTTGGCCTTGGGAAAACATTAGAGAAATTTGTCATAGCACCAAAGAAGTTTTTGCATGCTCCCTTTATCTGCTGAGTTGTTTGTCAACCACCTTGAATTGTCCGAGCGATGCGCAAGTACGGTCCATGGCTCACTTTGATTGTTGGGAGCGAGCCATCTGTATTGTGAGACTCGCCTCCTAGTCAAAGCCTCTAGGAAGACGACAAAGATGACATTTTCAGCTTTAGATCTGTTGTTGCATGAACTTCTTAGCATGCTCAATGTTTAAAAGTTTTGGATACGTTTGTCCTCGTTGGTGTTGCTTCTCTTCTTGTTGGTAGCATGTTCCACACTCAATGCATCTTTTAGGATGTTGAATCTAGATTTATTTTGTGAGGCTTGCCCAAGGATTGGAGTGGTATGAATCTTGAGGGAGAAATAGAGAGAGAGACACAGGGAGGAAAAAAAAAAGAGCACAATCAAACTTGTCCCGAAGAGCGAATTGTGGTATTCTCAGGTTCTGTGACCCATTTTATATATTGAAAGTGTTGGTTACAAAAGAGAAGGGGAGAGAGTTCTCCTTACCAAGTATGAGTCTTGAGATGAGCCAAGTCTCTAATACATGCTATTGACCCCCCTATTTATAGGAGATAGATGACCAAAACTGAAAAATTATACGAATGCGCCTACTTTAATAGGGGCTTTCTGGGCATTATTGCCTTTTGTCATGCCTTTTTATATTTGTAATTGATTATGATATATTTTCATCTAGCCTGGACCTTCTGTTCGAGAGGTCTTTGGGTCGATCAACCAAGTTGGTGTCGGTCAGTTATTTTGCCTGGTTTTGGTCGGTTTCGAGAGTGGTAGCCGTTCATTTTTTAGAGTGGTAGCTAGTTGGCCCTAGTGTGGACGGTCAGGTTTTTTGATTATAGTGCTTAGTCATTTCTGAAGATCCTTGGGAAGGTTGTTGAGAGAGCTTCACATTAAGAGTTGTTGGGGTTATTGGACCTCTGTTCGTTCATTTTCGTGAATATCTGTTCTTGATCGGCCTGGGCGACCCTTTGGGTTTTTTGTTTGACCTTCAGCCACTCGTCAGCCCTATGGTCGGTCGCCATCGTCGCCATCGCGTGGGTCGGCTAACACCAGTCGGCTGATAGTTCTTCAGCCGGTCGGCTTCATGAATGCTTGTAGTTTTTCATCAAGTGAAGATCTTCTTTTTACCCCCCCTTTTAATCTAGACCGTTAGATTGTCTCGAGATTTGTGGACCATTTTTTGGAGTACAATAACTAATTAAATACACACGTTTTATTCCTGTCAACTATACTGCTTTGTTCTGATATGGTTTGTGTTTGTTCTTAGGAAAACCCGAGGATGCTTCTGGCGAACCGACTACAGAACAATTGCATGCTGTGGTCAGCGAGATACTGAAAGAAGTAGATTTTAATGTTGTGAGTATTTATTTTTGGAAATCTTAATGCTATTTATAGATTTCTTTTCTTTTTTTAAAAAAGCTGATGGTGCTAACATCTCTGTTTGATGCAGGCAACCCTGGCTGACATTATTAGGCAATTAGGTATGCTTTTTGTTGCGTTGTGAAATTCTTTTTTTGCTTCAAAACCTAAGAAGTGCTCAATAAACTAAATGAAAATACACATTAATCAAAGTGGGGAAAAATGCCAAAAATTTGTTTAAAATTTGTTTCACGTGCTTCACTCATCTCAAAGCTAATCTTAAGGTTTGGAAGTCGTCAGATTTGCTTTTATATTGTTGATTTGTTCTGGAAGTCTATTGATCTTTGGGTTCTAATTTTCAGGTGCTCATTTTAACACTGATCTGATGCATAGAAAAGCAGAAATAAAAGGCATACTGGAAGAGGTGATTAATAATATGACGGATGATGAAGATGATGATGAGGAAGATGGTGCGCAGGATTGAGGTGTGAGAGGAATTGAGTAGGGGGTGATTTGTAACATTTTTTTCCTCTTTAATGCAATTTTAGTTTTGTTTAGGGTGCATGGTTGAAACTATGCTATGTTTGCTTCCATTGTTATTGTGTCCACATAGTGTTTTTTTTTTTTAATATATTTTTTTTTTATTGTTTGAATTTTATTTCTCAATGTACAATAGGTTTTACGATTTTGTTTTTTCTTCTTGACTTTAGGGTTTAACCAATTGGGCTTCTTGTAGCATTCTCTCCCTTTTTTTACTTCATGCTTCTCTTCTATTGCTAATATTGTTCTTTATTAATGTCTTGTTATGCTTCTAATTATTGTTGGTGAGGGAATAAGTAGTATAATATAGTTGTCAATCTTTGATTCTTGTTCGGCTCATTAATATAGTGAACGAACCAAATACGAGCTTCTTAGAGAGTCGAACACAAGTTGTACGAGCCATTTTGACAGCCCTAATTATTTGCACAAATATAAGAAATATTTGATCAGTCCTTTTTAATCAAACGAGAAAGCTCCAACGAAATAATAGTAGAAAAGTTAAACTCTTGAGAATCCAAACATCTTCTTGCAGCACAACTAGTACACCGATTGCCTTGACAATGAATGAACAGCCATTGTACCTGCATATGATCTAGTAAAGCAGAATTTTTTTTTTATATGAACTATTAAAAGCCAATGTTACTCATTTTTCTTATTTCAATAGTTCAACAGTTTCATATAATTCATTTCGATCTCAATATTATCTCAACCAAAGTTAACAACCAAATTCAGAGCCATAATCACTGCCACAGCTTCAGCACAGATAGAAGAAGTAGCTAAAACCGGCACATGATACCACAATATGCAAGCACCAGTAGAATTCCGACGCATCTCCAATACCAGCAAGCCAATTATTCCAACTATCATCTGTATTCAATTTCAAAAAACCTTTCTAAGATTTCTTCTACAAAACTAGATTAGTCACTGACTTGTAATTCATAGGAATAATAATATTATACTTGTTAAACATCTTCAATAGGTCCATACA
>JXCR01001476.1:5158-17893 GCA_002079205.1 Phalaenopsis hybrid cultivar
GGGGGGCGTGATGACTGACTTGTCGAGGCTGCCGCTGTAGAGGAGGAACGTGGCAGCACAGGCGGCGGATGANCGTGATGACTGACTTGTCGAGGCTGCCGCTGTAGAGGAGGAACGTGGCAGCACAGGCGGCGGATGAATATCGTTGAGAGGATGATGAATGGTTTAGGTCTAGGTTTAGGCGGGCAACACTATCACCCCGATCCCTGTTGTCCTCCTCCTCAATTGTGAGACACTTCACTGGTCCCGAGTGACCGGTGAGAATGGAGAGGCAGCAGTGCACGCCCGCAACCTCCCTCCTGCGCACAAATATGGTTTTGTCAGCCGATCCACTCAGAACCAGCCTGCCCGCTGCCGCAAGGCACAGTACGGCCAATTTATGACCGCTCAACACCCCGCCATGACTGAACAGCTGCAGCTCCCCCTCCCACTCCCAGAAGTTGATGAGCCCATCTGACGAGGAGCTATACACGACCAGAGCCGTGGGGCTGATAACAAGAGTAATGATGGCGCTGTCCTGCTTCAGCAATAATTGAGCTGACTTGTGCTTGCACCTATTGCCTTGCAGCTCCCGCCGCCACAACTTCACGCTGCCATCGGCCGAGCCGGTGAAGACAAAGCCGTTGAAGCTGGCGGCCACCACAGAGTTGGCGACGTCATCGTGTGCAACGACGGACTCGAGGCACTTCGAGTCGCCTATGCGCAACACCTTGAAGGTTCGGTCCCATGAACTAGAATAGAGGAGGCCCTGCTCTTGGCAGAAGCTGAGGCAGGACACGACATCGCAGTGGCGAATCCAAAGAGCCCTCCAGCCGGGGCGAATCTCCTTGTAGTTGGATGGGTTGAGGGAGCACTTAATCAAGTCTTTGAGACGAGGTAGGGCGCCTAAGGCGCTTGTAGGCTGCGGGATCCTTGGAGGATATCCGCCAAACCCAGATCTTTCCGTCTTGATGCCCCGTCAGGATGCGGTGTCCGCTGGCAATAATGATGGCCTTAACGAGACCGCTGCTGGACTTGAAGGCGGTGTAATCCTTCTGGTTCTTCCACACCCGAATGTTTTTGCTATCGGAACCGGTGTAGAGCAGAGGATCTGCAGCGGCCAGAGAATAGATGTGAACTTCCTCCCGGACCAGGTAGCCGATAGGCAGGTCACGACGGCTTGTGTTGGGGCGCTAGGGATTGAACTCATAGACCAGCTGCTAGAATCAACACAAGAGCCGCCATTGATGAGGCCGGCCAGAATGGAATGGTGCCATAGGGACATGTTGCACGGGTAGCTNAGGCAGGTCACGACGGCTTGTGTTGGGGCGCTAGGGATTGAACTCATAGACCAACTGCTAGAATAAACACAAGAGCCGCCATTGATGAGGCCGGCCAGAATGGAATGGTGCCATAGGGACATGTTGCACGGGTAGCTCTCCCCGCTTAGAGGGTTTCCGCAGCGGTCTGAGTAGGAGCAGGAGGAAGATGCGTAGGGGGCCAGCTGGCTGGCCCTGTACACTAGTGATGATGAGCTGCTGCTATCCCTCCCTCTCTCAGTCAAAGACTACGTCATCGAGTAGTCCTCCGACGAAGAGATCAACGGCTCATTACGAGAATATTGCATAATTTCAGATATCATTTGATCAATTACAATACTACTTGTTGTCGCTAATCAATGTTGCAGGAATCAATTTATATGATAACATAAAAGGTTGATTGATGGATTAAAGGAATCAATTGTTCGCGCTCAGCTGCATGTTTTCCTAGTTGAAGAGGAGGGGGGTTTTTCGAGGGAAGAAATATAGGGCAATGTAAAAGCTCTCCCTTTCCGGTCTTGCGCAGGGAACGCAGAGGGAGAGGTTACGAGAGGAATGCGTTGGAGAGTGAGCGCAACCTCTCCGCCAAAATTACACTTACCAATCCTCAATCATACATGCAACTACAGCCGCAACTCACTCCTCACCCTACCTTCAGGCGCTGACATCCGCCGCACTGCTGCCAATTTTTAAATTAATTTCTAGGGCACTAACATGGATACCACCCACCTTCATTGGTTTACATATCAAATATTTATACTTTAATTTTTACATTATTTCTTTCATATCACAACAAAATTATCATTATTTTAAATTTCAAAAAAAAATTACAACTTTACATACATAAAAAGAGAGATACATAAGTAAAAATTGAGGTTTAGATGTTAGACATGTTAATACTTAAGAATTGAGTGGTATGTATGCAAATCTTTCATAATTTTAGTGTACCTCAAAGGTCCAAAGTTAGCACACAATTTTAATGTATTTACTGGTCTCACATCTAAACTTTCATATTTACACATATAATGCTCAAATTTTTGATATCACATAAAAAATAATACTAAAATATTTTCTCTTAAATATACTTTTTCATTCATAATCTTAAGAGAATAAAGTATTTTGTATGTAAATATGAAAGTTCAGATATGAGATATGTATGTATATAAGAATTATGCTATGTATGTGTATGTGAGAAATGAGTCTCCTCGGGTTGACGTGCAAATAAATGGGCCCTGTAGGTCAAAGCTCTTGGGCCAGTACAGGTGTTTAACATATTCCATGCACCTAATCTCATTTTCGAAAGGTACAAACATAACATGACAATCTCATTTGCTGAAGTGATTTGTCGAAGTGATGTCCCGACCTCCCAACAACTATCTCTCGAGACCAAAAACCCGCTTAATTATAGATAATGTGTACCGGGACGCACATGAAATCATCTTGATCATGTATCAGAACTCATTATAGATCATGTACCAAAAACTAGCATGAGAGAGATAGAATCCTACAAAACTTATTATAGATCATGTACCAGGATGCACACAAAATCATCTTGATCGATGATTTGCATATGAGAGATTTCGAGAATAAGTCTAAGAAGAGTGCTAGCTCTGAGGCTGGAGAGTGAAGAAGAAAATGAGTCGTATGTTTCAACGAAAGAGCTTCACGGCTCTTCAAAAGTGGACGGGTAGGTCATTTGGTGTAGCAAGTTCAAGTGGATTTGTCACCCAGTTCACTAGCATATGGAAGCAGTCGAATAAATCTCATGTGCTTCTGGAGATCTAATCAGAGGCTTCAATAAGCCTCATAAGTTTCATTATGAGATTTCTTCAAGAAGCTGCTTGACGGCAGGGATCTGAAACCCACTATAGCCCTTGCAACAATAGCCCAACGCTTGTGTAAGGCTTCATTGCGATATGCTCTTAATCTTCAAAAACTAAGAAACCTAACTAAGTTTTGGAGCTAGCCAATAACCACATCTCAGCCAAAGGATATAACCTCTTAACAAGCTCCTCCAAAGCCTAATAATGATGAGGATTGAAAATTCATAATCAGGGAGAATGAAAAGAACAGAGAATTTGATTTGCCCAGAAAGATTCCTAGAAAGAGAAGGTCAGAAGGTATACATGAACCACCTCGATTCCCTCAGATGAAAATTACTTCATCGAGAGTACATATAGTTTAGGCCATCAAAGCCAAACAAGACAAATATTAGCAATTTCGGGATGTTGTGTTGTACATTTTTTCACTGTTTCAGCCATGCCGGGATTTATAAAATCTTAGAAACATAAATGCCATAACTTTTGGGCATAGACGATCGAATTTGGCCAAATTCCAAGCAAACGCCTGCGTCTTGCGCCAATGGCAGTGTGTAATCCACCATTTTGATTCAAAAAATGGAGTTCCACGTTAAAAACATACATTATCGACTCGACGGGTCATTTTTCAATCCCCACAGCCCATGAGATGCGCCGTTACCAGGAGTAATGTCAGAGACATGTAAAATTATTTGATTCAAATACATGAGGTGCTAGACAATGGGGCAACGCGATATGCAAAATGATGTTGTGATAAGTCAATCATTTTTTTTTTTTTGGCAATTTTGGAACTATTTGTTGTGTAGCTTTGGGCTGCTTCAGCCATGCTGCGAGGCACAAAAACCCTATTAACATAAAATTCATAATTAGAGGGCTGAGATGATGGAATTTGCTCAAATTCGAAGTGGGCGCCAGTGTGTTTCACCAGTGGTGATGTATAGTGTATTATTTAAGTTTAAAATGGGCTGCACATAAGAAAATGTTCACCATCGACCTGTCTGGTCAAATTCCAAGCAAACACCAGTACATTGCCCCGACGTTGCTGTATAGTCCATTGTTTCGATTCAAAAATGAGTTACAAATTAAAGACATACACAATCGATCTGTCGAGACATTTTTCGAGCCCCCACAGCCCTTGAGATTGCCCGTTATGACGTATAATCTCAAAGGACATGTAATATTATCCGATTCAAAAATATGAGTTGCTAGAAAATTATGCAGCATGATATGCATATTATTTTTGTGACACATTATATCATTTTTTAGTAATTTTGGGGCAATACTTCGTCTACTTTTGCATTTCAGCCATGCTGGGAAGCACTAATACCCTAGAAGAATAAAAATCATGATTTGAGGATCGAGATGATGTAATTCGACCGAATTTCAAATGACTTGCGTTGCGCCGGTGATGACGTGTAGTCAATTTTTTTGGTTAAAAAAATAGAGTTGTACATCTAAAATGGAAATTGTCGGCCCGATGAGTCGTTTTTCAGACATCTGCAGCATTCGAGATGGTCCATTTTGAGGTACGATGTCACANCGATGACGTGTAGTCAATTTTTTTGGTTAAAAAAATAGAGTTGTACATCTAAAATGGAAACTGTCGGCCCGATGAGTCGTTTTTCAGACATCTGCAGCATTCGAGATGGTCCATTTTGAGGTACGATGTCACAGAACATGCAATATTTTGCATTACAAAAATTATGGAGGAGGCAGAAAATGGTGCAAAAATAACAAGAACAATTAATTTTTTTGGCTTTTATTTTGCTTTTCAATTATCTTTTTCAGATTTTTTATTTTCAGCACCTGCAAGAAAAACATTAGAACAATGCAAATACACAAGCAGTGATGAAAAAGACATGAAACAAAAATTATAGAAAAGAAACAGAAAAAATGCCGAACCTAAATTTCTACCTCTTCAACTACAGTTCTCAAAATTTTATGGCCACAAAATCATCGCGAAGCTGGCGGCCACTTCACGTAAGTATACCTGCTAAGTAGAAAGTGGTTCGAAAGAGTACCACATGTCGTTCCCACAGGAAAATGAGTTAACAATTCATAATCATTGAAGCAATAGTTTACGAGCTTTCTATCCTAGTTCAATGCAATCTAAAGAGTAGAAGAGGAAAATCCTAAATTAAGCAAAGCTTACAAAAAATAGAGGCAACAAAGAACAAGAGTAAATTTCTTGGGTTTCTTCAAGATAGTTGAGAATCGTGCTTCTGTGATTCAGGTGTAGTGCCCAATTATATTTTTTCTCTTAGTTTCTCTTACGTGATTGTTGTCAACCAGAAATGATGTTTCTTCTTGTTCCTATGACTAGGTTAGAAGAAGAATTGGAAATCCAAATGCTGGCGCAGTGATTTCGGGCTGAAAAAGTCCCTAAATTCTCCTGCTTTGCTCTGATTTCCGTGCAACTCTTAAAACCTGTAAAACACATAACAAATCATCCGAAAGCATAAAATCATGAAATAAAAGGAAAAATTTACATGAATTAGAGCATAAATGTATAAAAAAATTAAGCATGTCATAATGCACAGAAACCATAAAAGTATAAAATTCATGATTCGATGGTGGAGATGATGCATTTGGCCAAATTTCAAACGTATGTTGGCGCATTGCCCTGGTGGTGACGTATAGTCCACCTTTCCAGTTCAAAAAAGGGGATTGCATATCAAAAATAGACATTGTCGACCCGTAGGCCCCCCCGCATTATGAAGTATAATGTCAGAGGACATTTAATATTCTGAGATTTAAAATTATGTTCCGCCAGAAAATGGTGCAATATGATATGTGAAAAGATGTTGTCACACGTCATATCATTTTTTTATTCATATATTGAGCCCCTGCAACCTGTAAATTGGCCCGTAATGAGGTATAATGTCAAAGGGAATGCAATATTCTGCAATACAAAAATATAGGGTGTCCGAAAGAGGTATAACACGATATTAGGAATGTTGTGACACATCATATCATATTTCAATGAATTTCGGGACCATCACATCATGTACTTTAGTGCTAATTTAGCCACTTAGGGATGCACAAAAACATTGGAAAAATAAAATCCATGATTTTAGTATGAGATGATGGAATTTAGTTAAATTCTAAGCGGGTGTTGGCACATTGTACATGCGGTGAAACATATTCCAACAATTTGGTTTAAAAATGGAGTTGCTCATCAAAAAAGAAAATTGTCGGCTCGTCGGGTCATTTTTCAAGCCCCATAACCCATAAGATGGCCTATTAAGAGGTATAATGCCTAAGGACATGTAATATTTTGCGATACAAAAATATGATGGAATAGAAAGTTGTGCAGCATGAAATGTGAAATGAACTTGAGGCATGTTATATCAATTTTCAACAATTTTCGGGATGCTTCGTCATGCACTTTTGTACTGTTTCGGTCATGTCAGGATGCACAAAAACCCAAGAAATATAAAATGTATTATATGAGGGCCTAAGTGATGGAATTTGGTCAAATTCCAATGGAGCGTTGGCTCATTGCACCGTTAGTGATCTATAAGATCTTTTTGGTTCATAAAATTAGGTTGCATGTCAAAAAACAAAAACCGTCAGGCCCTCATAGCCTGTGAGATGACTTGTTATGAGCTATACTTTCAGAGGACATGTAATATTATGTGATACAAAAATATGTGGTGCTAGAAAGTGTGCAACATTAAATGTAGAATATTATTGTAACACGTCATATTATTTTTCTATAATTTTTGGACATTTCATGCATTTTTACATTTTTTCAGTCATATCGAGAAGCATGGAAATCCTAGAAACAAAAAATGTCTTCATTTGAGGTCGAGCTGATTGACTTTGGCTAAATTTCAAGTATGTTACAATGTGTTACACCAACAGTGAATTTCGCATATCATTTCGATTCAAAAAACATGGTTGCACGGACTGACGTTTTGTCAGGACATTTCTAAGAGCCAAAAAAATGATATTGTGACATGTTATCTTTTCTTGTGGCAATTTTAGGGGCATTACTTCACACAATTTTGCACTATTTGAGTCAAGCCGATATGCACAAAAAAACCAAAAATATAAAAGTCATCATTTGACAACCAAGATGATGGAATTCGGACAAATGTCTAGCGTGTTGCACCTACAATGATGCATGGTCCACCGGGATGCACGAAACCCTACAAGCATGTCATGATTGAAGGGTCGAGAAAATGAAATTTGACTAAATTTCAAGAGTCCACTTATTTTATTTAAAAAAAAGGATTACACGTAAAAAACAAACAACGCCTGCATGTCGGATTATTTTTCGAATCCCAAGAGCCCGTTAGATAACCCATTACGAGGTATAATGTGGGAGGATGTAATGCGATACAAAAATATAAGACGCCAAAAAGTGATGTAGTAAGATATGTCTAATGACTTTGTGACGCAACATATCATTTTTCAGCAATTTTTGAGACATTACGTCATGCACTTCTATGTTGTTTCAGTCATGTCATGAAGACGGTTAAAATAATCCGACAGAGACCCACAATAAAAAAATCAGCTTGCATGAAGGCAAAGTAATATATGAATAGCTACCGGAATAACCTGTGCATGAAATGAATATGGATGAAAAATCGAAGGCATGGATGACCCCCGCCCCTTGAAGACGGTCAAAATAATCTCAAAAAAGCAGCAGATGAGAAAAACCGTAATTTGAACTAAGACACCCAGGAGGATGAGGGGAAGTTTAATTTCATAATCTAATACCCACAAAGTCATGATGCTCAAGCATCAGAAAATTGAGAGAGAATTGCATCACACTAGCCCAATAAGGCTTGAGACATCTGAGCACCTTTCAGGCCCCAAAATGGCTCAAGACATCTGAGCAACACAAGTATGGTGATAAAGTCAAACCCAGAAACACTCTAGGGAGGCTTCAAGTTTGAACAAATAAGCATACCAAGTTGTAGCCGAAAGTCGGCGGTAGATGTATCAAAGTTTGAAAATGTAATGAGCATATTCATGAAGCGACTAGCAGCCATTTTTTAACTATTCTACAAAAGCATTAATTATTTCACAAAAACAACAAGAACAACAAGCATTAATTTTTTAACTATTCTACAAAAGCATTAATTTTTTCACAAAAACAACAAGAACAACAAGTCTTTATCCCACTAAGTGGGGTTGGCTACATGAATCCTTTTTTTCCATGGTGTCCTATTGCATTAATTTTTTCACAATCAGGTTAAATGTAACTTTCAATGATATAGATTCCAGAGGACCTGAGGCAACAGGCAAAAAACAAGGTCTAGTTTGGGTTTCCTGAAACAAAAAAAGAACTATGAAATTCAGCATCTACAAGGCAAAAGCCAAATTTAAAAGTACCAAAATGCTAATTGTTCCTGATACCAGATGAAATCCTTCCCTGACTCAACTGTTCCTTTCCCCATTGTTTGTTTCCCATGTGAAAAGAGGCCATTTTTGCTCCCCCATGGCATAGGAAAGTATATTTCTTTTCAGTGGAGCAATAAACTGACAACTGTGAAACGCAGCAGCCCGCAAGAAATTCAGTGGTCCAAAATCCATTGAGTAGGCCTTCTGGAAGCCATCGAGTACCGCCATCATAGTGAGATTTACAGCCTTCCTTTCCTTCTCATACTTCTTCAATAAAGAAAGCTGCAGCAAGAGGTGGAAAAAAAAAAGTCATTGCTTGATCTTAACAAAGAAAAATGACACTTATTGATACCGGAGGAAACACAAAACACAATGAAAACACAAAATATTATTTCTAAATTCCAAACAGATTACAAACATGACACTTGAAAAAGCAGGAAGTAACGACAAACAAACACAAACAACATAAATAATAAAAGAACTATGCAGGTGATAACGAGGATGGAGGCTGCTAGACGGTGGGTTTGCGGCTAATGGAAAATGGCTACGGTTGCTGAAAGAAGGCTGGAAGGTGGCTAGGGGCTGTACGGGAGTGGCTGCAGTAGTTGGAGGGTGCAGGAACAGATGCGGAAAGCGCCAAACAGCAGCGAAGGAGTCGGAGGGGCTGGTGTTGGTGGTGGAAGCATTGAACAGTAGCAGGGAGGGTGTTGGCGCGGCCCACAGCAGCAAGATAGCAGCAGGAAACGTCGATCAGCAACAAGGAATGAAGATGGCAGCAAGGTCAAGTGGTTTGCAGCTACTGAAAGTGGGGCCAGAGGGGGCTGCAAAAGAATAATCTCACGTTGGAGTCAAATCACAGCCGCCATATTGAACCTCTCTAACATATTGAAGATGGCAGCAAGGTCAAGTGGTTTGCAGCTACTGAAAGTGGGGCCAGAGGGGGCTGCAAAAGAAACGTCGATCAGCAACAAGGAGCACCTTGTCATTGGGTACAGCACCCGAAGGGCAAGAATGCCTCTAAAACAACACTCAGAANTCGATCAGCAACAAGGAATGAAGATGGCAGCAAGGTCAAGTGGTTTGCAGCTACTGAAAGTGGGGCCAGAGGGGGCTGCAAAAGAATAATCTCACGTTGGAGTCAAATCACAGTCGATCAGCAACAAGGAATGAAGATGGCAGCAAGGTCAAGTGGTTTGCAGCTACTGAAAGTGGGGCCAGAGGGGGCTGCAAAAGAATAATCTCACGTTGGAGTCAAATCACAGTCGATCAGCAACAAGGAATGAAGATGGCAGCAAGGTCAAGTGGTTTGCAGCTACTGAAAGTGGGGCCAGAGGGGGCTGCAAAAGAATAATCTCACGTTGGAGTCAAATCACAGTCGATCAGCAACAAGGAATGAAGATGGCAGCAAGGTCAAGTGGTTTGCAGCTACTGAAAGTGGGGCCAGAGGGGGCTGCAAAAGAATAATCTCACGTTGGAGTCAAATCACAGTCGATCAGCAACAAGGAATGAAGATGGCAGCAAGGTCAAGTGGTTTGCAGCTACTGAAAGTGGGGCCAGAGGGGGCTGCAAAAGAATAATCTCACGTTGGAGTCAAATCACAGTCGATCAGCAACAAGGAATGAAGATGGCAGCAAGGTCAAGTGGTTTGCAGCTACTGAAAGTGGGGCCAGAGGGGGCTGCAAAAGAATAATCTCACGTTGGAGTCAAATCACAGCCGCCATATTGAACCTCTCTAACATATTGAAGATGGCAGCAAGGTCAAGTGGTTTGCAGCTACTGAAAGTGGGGCCAGAGGGGGCTGCAAAAGAATAATCTCACGTTGGAGTCAAATCACAGTCGATCAGCAACAAGGAATGAAGATGGCAGCAAGGTCAAGTGGTTTGCAGCTACTGAAAGTGGGGCCAGAGGGGGCTGCAAAAGAAACGTCGATCAGCAACAAGGAGCACCTTGTCATTGGGTACAGCACCCGAAGGGCAAGAATGCCTCTAAAACAACACTCAGAAATCAACACTCATAAAACTCCTCCCTAATCCTATATAAAGAAAGGATTAGTAGATAAAATAGGTAAAGAGTAGGATTGGAAAGAGATATAATAGGCACGACGAGGAATATAAAAGAAGTAGAGAAAGAAATAAATTATAATGGAGAATTATTTTGAAAGGAAAGGAAAGGNAGATAAAATAGGTAAAGAGCAGGATTGGAAAGAGATATAATAGGCAAGACGAGGAATATAAAAGAAGTAGAGAAAGAAATAAATTATAATGGAGAATTATTTTGAAAGGAAAGGAAAGGAAAGGGATTAAATAAGAAGGGGGCCTCGGTTACTGTAAGTCACAGTAACCAAGTGCATTTACTGTAGCTGCTACAATACCGTGGACGGTAAGCTCCCGCATCACTAATCATGCCACAAACAAAGAATGCCAAATTAGGCATAAGCTCTGAGAAAGCATCATGCACTGCAAAATAGTATGTCTCCAGAAAATACATAGAAAATAAAATATAGCATTCAATTCTTTCCAGTGAGAAGTTCTAGCTTGTAAAATTATAACAAAGGCTTGTTGAAAAGATTAGCAATTACAAATCTGACCAATAATGCATTAACTTACAACAAGCTGTATTGCCGCAAGCAAGGAAATAAAATCAACAGCTTGACACCAGTGCATGTTGTCTCCAATAATGGTTTTCAGCTACCAGTTGGTAAGTATTTTAATGATTCCAAACATAATTTATGTGCAGTTCTGTTAGACCAAATAAAGTGTTTCAAGCTACAAATCCTAATACAGATGCTACCCAACAACATACACAGAACAATCATTTGGCGAGAGTAAAAGTCAAGCATAGAGCAAATTTAACACTCAAATGATTATACCAAGTACAATTTGTGGTCCCATGTTGATTTTGTATTTGGACGCCAAACAGAACTTTGCAAGGTTACATCACTATTGACAGCGGATACATGGCTCTCACATTGTACAGAATAACGGCTTTCAGCTAATTCAATAATTTACAAAAACTATGGAGAAATTTATAGAAGATATACATGTTCTTTTTTTTTTTTACTTTTCTAGAATCCTAGAAAATATGGTCCTTTTTACTTACTAAATTAGAATGGTGAATACCTCTCCTATGTCAGCCCCTACTTGGAGACCTTCATCAATTACTTTTGATAATGTAGCTGCATCGCCGAACCCTAAATTGACTCCTTGACCAGCTAAAGGATGCACAGCATGTGCTGCATCACCAACGAGGACCACCCTTTCGGAAGCATACTCACGAGCATGCATTAATGACAGAGGGAATGTCATTCTTTCTGAAACTACATCAGTAACTTCTGGTGGCACCTGGAAAGGTTCTGCCATTGATGCTGTACCATGTCCAGAAATAGATGATATTCTGTGCACAAATTCATCGAGAAAACTTGATTGAGGGTGAGAGCCATAACCATAATCCAAGGCAAAATTCACTGACATCACGAAGGAATCCCTACTCATTGTTTTGTGAGTCAAAGATTCTTCCGGGCTCATTGTCCAAACAATATTACTAAACTTGTCACCAATAGGTAAGAGTGCAATGGGACCAGAAGGCAGAAATCTCTGCCAAGCACAGTGGTTTTCAACAGAGTGCTCAACTGTGCAAATGACTGCATTTTGCCGATAATTCCAACCAGTTGTATTCAATCCAGCCTTCTCCCTGACATGTGACTTGGCGCCATCAGCTCCAACCTGTAGAGATTAAGCTAAGAACAAGTTACAAAGTTTCTAAGAAGAAATGCACGTGAAAGCAACTGAGAAGATAAAGAGATGCAATTCAAGGCCACCTCACATTTATTTGAGGGATATATCATTCATCTATAGGCTATTCAGTCAAGAGCTCATTATTTAATGAACAAGGATAGGTCATTTATGTCCTTTCAAATTGGAATATGCACTTACTACTAATTTGGCATAGATGTTTTTCCCATTACTAAGGCCCAGCTTTACAAAAGAACCATTGTGTATTGGTTCTACAGTATAACCAGAAGATGCAAATCCTGATGAATCACCCTTCAGTTGCATTTGCTCTTTTGATGTTGTAGTAGATGTAAACGGTGATGGAAACTTCATTGAGGTTATTCTAGCATTGTGTATTGACATCTGGAAGTCCAAATTCTGCTAATCAGAGTTCCCATGTAATAAGAAAAGTTAGGAAAAGAAACATCATACGGCTAAGATCTTAAATTAAGCAATGACAAACTGAGATAGATATTTCACAACGCCAACAAGGCT